>JAFEMH010000896.1:315000-587706 GCA_022495995.1 Adenophora triphylla var. japonica
AACTAAGTTGGTGAATCACATAAATACTTGTGTATCGTGTGCGTGTGTATGGTGTGATTTTTATATTCTCTACTACATGTTTCTAACAAACGGGTATCAAAGCTCTTTGGTGAAGGAACGTATGGGTACTCCGATGCATGAGAGAATGATGAATTCAGACATGAAACCAACGATCGAAAAGTTTAATTGGCGAAATAATTTTAGTTTATGGCAGATCAAGATGAAGGCTTTGTTGAGAGGCAAAGGCTTGTGTACTCTAGTGGCTGCAACAATCATAGATCACAAGGGATATCTAAAGGTAGCGGTTGTTCCCACATTTTTTAAGAAAGTGAAGAAGAAAGTGAAACAAACATCAGATCTAATCTCTCCAGATGAGAAGGTACATTCACAGATCATCAAGAGGCTTGATGATGACATCTTGGAGAATATTGCTCATTGTAGTGATTCAGGTGGGGTTTTGTGGTTGTTGTTGCAGAATATGTTCTTGACGAAGTCTATAACGAACAAGCTATACATGAATCAGAAGTTGTGCGTTATTCGAACGTCTGAAGTTACTCCTATTAAATATCACCTTGATCGATTAATTTCTTTATTAATTATACTGTGTAATATAGAGGTTAAAATCGATGATGAAGATGTTGCTCTTATTTTGTTGGTTTCTTTATCATTGTCGTATGATTAGTATGTGAACTCTTGCATTAATGGTAAGAATACGGTTACTTTGAAAGAGGTAAAAACGGGCTAAAGATCAGAGATTTGTGCCAAAATGCGAGTGATATATGTAAATAATCTCATTCAACAGGTTTGGTTGCGAAATACAATAAGAGCTAAGGTAGGAGAAAAAAGGGTTCTTCTAAAGGGGTCAAAGCATGGAGATGATTGTAATTACTGCAATGAAAATGGCCATTGGAAGGATGAAATAGAGATAGCAATTTGGGCCAACTGCAACTATGACAGATGACGATGAGGATGAATACGCCTTAGTAACCGAAGAAGATAAAGGCATGGAAGATGCATGGATTATTGATTCTGGGACGTCTTATCACATGTGTTCACACAAGGAATGGTTTGCAACATATAAGCATCTGGAAGGTGACTATTTTTATGGCTAATGGATCCGTCTGCAAGGTGGTTGACATGGGTTTCATAATAATTCAAATTTTTGGTGGTAAGTTTTGTACATTAAACAAGGTGAGACATGTTCCTAAAGTAGCAAATAATTTGATATAGCTTAGTCGACTAGATAAGATATGATACAATTTTAAAGGTGAAGGTGGACACATGTGAAGCAGCGAGTTAATTAAGGTGGTGTTGAACTAAGCAATTCACATTTAGTAAGTCGATACACACAATTTGATTTGGTTGAGAAGAAAGAGAAGATGAGCCGAGTATACTATCCTAGAGCAATACTAGCGCATTTGGAAAGTGAAAAATGAGTCAAGGGGCAAGTGGCCATTGCTAGAGATTCTGTGGGTTATGTCACTTCAACTATTTTGGTTGACAAGATCGAATATATGTTGTATTTACCTGATTGTCAGCGGGGGCAATTCTTCGTGCCTGCTATAGCGGCACATTTAGATATCTTGAAGAAACATATGTGTGCTTGCAAAGCATAATTTGGGTGTCTAGGGGGATATATTTGGGTGTTTGGAAGATACGCTCGTTTACTTGTTTAACGAGTCTGATCAACTGTTGCATCAAGTTATTTTGGTGTTCGATGTAACACATTTGGGTATCTAGAAAGATACAATATTGGTTGTACGGAGGATAAGTTTGATATTCGGTGTAACACAGCTGAGGCAAGAGAGGTGGAGAAATTCATTCTGATTATTGATTTGGGAGATTCAAAATTAAGGTGGAGATTTGTTAGAATTAGGTGTCTTTAAACTGATGAAGTTGATTTGAAGAAAAAGTCCAAGAACAAAAAGGTTGATTTGAGTACATGACGAAAAAAAGAAAAAGAATTGAATATGTTTTGAGATTTCTTATTAAAGTCCTTAAAATAATTAGGGTCAAGGCCTGAGGGATCTTGTTGACTAAAAATTTATGTTTTTCTTAAGTGAATTTGGCTTATCTCTCAAAGTTTTGAAATGTTTTGGATTAGAATTTAGGTAGTATAAATACTCTATTTCCCTTAGAATTATTTTTATCGTATACTTCCTCCGTTCCATCCAACTGTGAATCATTTGATCAAGGCACACCGATTAAGAAATATTATTAAGATAATGAAAATGTGTGGTAGAAAATGAAGAGAGGGAATGAGTGGAGTAAATAGTAGGTTGGTTGAATAAATTGTATGGTGGAGAATGAGTGGAGTTAATGAGTGGGTGGGGTAGGGAGAATATAAAATATTAAAGGACATATCATTTATGGTAGTTCACACTGAGCTGGGACGAACCAAAAGGAAAATAAGTGTATACTGGGCTGGGACGGAAGGAGTAATATACTCCCTCCGTTCCAATTTAGTGTGAATCAAAATATTGGGCACACCAATTAAGGAAAAGTAAGAGAGAGAAAAAGTGAAGAGAGAATGTTGTGAGTGTAAAAGTAAAATAGAAGAGAGAATGAGTGGAAGGAATAGTTAGGAAAGAGAATGTTGTGAGTGTAAAAGTGAAATAGGAGAGAGAATGAGTAGGGTAAATAGTGAAGATTTCCTTCCATTTTGAACAGTTCACACTCGACTGGAACAGACCAAAAGAAAAATATGTGTACACTCGACTGAAACGAATGGAGTAATTCTAAAATTCGAACCAGTGATTTGTACGAATTTCATAAATTTCTAGTTAACAACTCAATTTATTTTTATCCATTTTTCTAGAAAAAGATTGTACGGCCGGGAACAGCAACACTCTCCGTGTAATTGGAACCCGAAATCCTCGATCCCACATACCTCCGCATCGAGGTGAACACAAAGCCGCCTCACTTTCCATTTCATTACAAATAAAGCTATACACTTTCCCTTCCTATGAAACCCTAATCATCCAACCTAAACCCACACCGCTTTCCCATTCCTTTTCTTCTACTACCATCAATTTCAGTATCCATTTTTGGCTCCACCGTTCCTTTTCTCCCAAACCCCATCTTTATTAACTATTCTCTCTTTCATATCTTCTTACTCCTTTCTCTCTCTACACTTCAAATTTCTCTCTCTCTCTCTCTCTACAAACACATGGATTCTGGCAACAGTGGAAGTCTACAGTCATCCAGTGGTGGTGATGATGAGTACGACTCACGTGCCTCCGTTGCTACTTTCATCAACCACCACCAAACCCTACCTAACCCACCATCATCATTTCTTCACCACCATAATAACCCTCCTTCTATATTCGACCCACTTTCCAACTATTTCGACCCACGCCCATCAAACCCAAACTCCCTTCTCAATCTTGATCCATTAATCTGGTCCAAACCCGATCAGATCAACCCGTTTCTATCCCCACAACCCGATTCTTCTTCCTTGCCTACGGTTCCACCACCACTCCCCCCGGTAACTACAGATCAAAACCCAGTAGCGACGTCTTCATCGGCGCCGGGCGTACGCAACCCGAAGAAACGAACCCGTGCTTCACGGCGAGCGCCAACGACGGTTTTAACAACGGATACTACTAATTTCAGAGCCATGGTTCAGGAATTTACTGGCATCCCGGCGCCCCCGTTCTCATCATCGTCGTCGTCGTTTCCGAGAAGCAGACTAGATCTTTTCGGTACATCTTCCTCCATCAGATCTAACCCCAACACCTTTGACAACACTCCACCACCTTATCTCCTTCGACCTTTTCCCCAAAAACTTCACCCACCACCTTTTCTTAATTCCACGCCGCTGCCGATCGCCGGTAGCAGCAGCAGTAACTTGCAGAACTCATTTCAGACTAACTTCCTCAGCCAGACAGTATCAAGTTCATCCTTTTTAGCTGGTTTGACAACAAGATCGCCGAATTCAGTAGACAGCAGGCCGGCTTCTTCGAATGATCATCAGTTTGGTCAAATGAGCGGGTCAATGCGAGATGGATCCAACTATAACAGTTATTCAACGGGAAGTTTTCAGGCATCGGAGAGTACAATGAATGTGAATGCAACAAGAGGGAAGGTATGATGGAATCTTGGATATGCTCAACTTCTGACTAATTATTACTGGTTAATTAGTCTTAATTACTGTTACGACTACTATTAAATCTATGATTATGAATGCACTGATTGAGGGAAAATGTGATAGAGAAGAGGAACAGAGAAATGCAATGATGGTTCCATAAACAAAAAATGAGGAAGAAAAAGAAAAGAAGAAGAAGAAGAAGAAAGGCGGCTTGAGATTATATGATGTTTTATAATTACTTACAGTATGATTTTTGAACATAAGTTTGATTAAAAATAGTGAACATAATTTTCGTATGTAAATTGCAAGAATCGGTTTTTATTAATGTTGTTTTTCTTTTTTGGTTTGTATTTGTAGGTCATTTGGGTGGATGATCCGAAAACATTTAGTATGGTCATGGAATTTGAATTTGAATTTGAATTTTGTATTTGTATATATAAAATTAGTTAGTTTGAAATTTGGATGATGCTAGTTTTTTTGTTGCATAGTATGACTTTCTGTACATGAATTCACATTTGTTTTGACTAACCTTCTTATTGGTAGGAGGGAGGCAGATGACAGTCCTTATACGTATGAGGTAACTTTTAGTACTATCTATCTATCAAACTTCATGGCTATTACTATAAAATACTCCCTCCGTCCCAGTTCAGTATAAATTTTTGGTCAATTTTGATCAACTTTGACCAATAATTTAAGGTCATAATAATGATTCTAATAAAAATTTAAAAATTTGTTATTGTATCACGCTTAATAATATTAACAATAACATTTTTTGGATTTTTATTAGGATCATTATTATGGCCTTAAACTATTGGTCAAAGTTGACCAAAAGTTTACACTGGGCTGGGACGGAGGGAGTATTGTTTACTCCATCCGTCCCTGAAAGATTGTCTCATTTGTCATTTTAACCTGTTCCCAAAAATATGTCCTATTTCTAAACTTAGGCATGAATGTTAGTACAAATTTACTAAGATACAAGAAGGTGAAGCTCTTCCTTAATAATTGCAAAATGTACAACAGAATAATCTTTTAGGGATGGAGGAAGTATATTACTACTATAAATTGTAATGTATGTACATTTTTTTTTTTGTCTTGATTACATTTATCTATAATACAATACAAGGTTAAAAAATTTTCTCTTATCTACCACATAAGTGGTGGTTCAGATTTAAAGTTACAAAATTGATCCAACGGCTGAAATTAAACACTCTCATATTTTCTTTTTTAACCTTCCTTTTCCATTTTCTTCTTCCTATTTTCCTTTTTAACTATCATTTCTTTTTGCAGATGACTTAAGTTTTTTTTAAGATTCTTTTTTTTTTAAACAGAAAAATCGATTATAAATAAATGATCATTTTTTTGTATTTTTTTTAAATTATTTAGTATACTCCTTAAAAAAAAGGTTTAGGGTTTATATATACTCTTTCTTTTAAAAAAAAATTGAATTGGATATTTTTTTGTTTTTTATTTATGTGTATTCCAATTTGATTTATTTATTTTTCTCTTTATTTTATTAGGATCATTTATTTAAGTTTTTGAACGATTTTAGAATATTTCAAAAAAAAATGATTTTAGAAAAATGTTTGTACCTAAATCAATTAAAAAATCATTCATCGTGATTACTTAAGTTTTTTGTTTCGAACCTTAGGTAAAAATAGGATAGGGGATGGGTTATGAATTATAATTATTATTAATTATTTATATGATTAATGGGTTGGGTTGGGGTTACGAAAAAAGAATAATGGTAATGATCATTTTTAGGGGTGATTTGTATTTTGTTGGTAACCGATTATAAATAAATGATCATTTTTTTAATTATTTAGTATATTCCTTAAAATAATGTTTAGGGTTTATATATACTCTTTCCTTCAAAAACAAATTGAATTGGGTATTTTTTTTTCTTTTTTATTTATGTGTATTCCAATTTGATTTATTTATTCTTCTCTTTTATTTTATTCGGATCATTTATTTAAGGAGTGTATCTTAACATAATAATTACTTAAGTTTTTGAACGATTTTAGAATCTTAAAAAAAAAAACTGATTTTAGAAAAATGTTTGTACCCAAATCAATTAAAAAATCATTCGTCATGATTACTTAAGTTTTTTGTTTAGAACCTTGGGTAAAAATAGGATAGGGGATGGGTTATGGATTATAATTATTATTAATTATTTATATGATTAATGGGTTGAGGTTAAGAAAAAAAAATAATAGTAAAATGGGGATTAAGAAAATATTTTTTACTAACCCTAAATGGATAACGGTCCCGAATAATCGACTTCCTCATATTCTCTTCGGCAGTTACATAAACAAATCACCATCCATCAAATGTTGATTATAGAACAAAGTAATCATCAGGGTATTGGGTAGATTTTTTTCTTTTTTTTTTGGATGGGAGGAAGGCGATTTCATAATTTTTTTAATTTGTGTACTGTCACCGTGTCAGTTGCACGGGTAAGAGATTACTAGTAATATACATTATACATATTACAATAAAATGTATTTTCTTTTTGTTTCAAAATAAATGTCTAATTTTTTTTCAAATTTATTATTGATTGATCAAGTGTAATTTTGAATTCTCCTAACATTCATTTGGAAAGAAGTGAGTAATACAAGTTGAATTGTCGATCAATCTGGTGGTCAATGTTTTCAAAATTGAATACAAAGAATAAATTAAGATAAAGTAATATTATAATAAGAATGAAACTGGGAGAGATAAAGTGGGTATGAGAAAGTAAGAAAGAAAATAATAAATGAATTGTTTTTGTTAATGTGACAAATGAGCTCATTAAATAAAATCATTAGATAAAGAAGTTTTATTATGGAATAGTAACATTTGTCCATAATGGAAAAAAACACTCACGTTTATTATAGAACAAAAGAATATAACCATCAGGACTTGACCTGATAGCCAGAGCACTGAGACACCAACACGGAGGTCCTGGGTTCAACACGAAGGGGGGATTTTAAGAGAATTTAAGAGAATTGAGGGACTTGTTAGTAAATTGACTTACACAAAAAAAGGGGCTTAACTCGAGATGGGCAAGCCTCAAAAAAAAAAAAAAAAAAAAAAAAAGTATACACATATATCATGTTGAAGTTATAATACTCCATCCATCTCAAAATGTTTGTCCCATTTGACTTTTTTGTTGAACTTTGATCACAAATTTATGAGAGATTAATCATGTTCATGAAATTCTAAAATTTATAAGACATGAAAAGGTTAGGGAGTGGTTGTGTCAAATTTTCATGAAGTAAAACACTCAAATATTATTATTTACAAACTAAATATTTATACAAAAGGTGGATTGCTTTTCAAAATATTATAGATAAATTAAATAATAAAACTATACAATATTAATCATATTAGGAAAGTAAATAATACAATCAATATAAAATATTAAATTATATTTAAAGAAGGATTTTTAGTATCCTTAATATGCCCGCACAATATGCACAATTCTTGGATAATTCCAATTTTGAAGAGTAATGAGACGAATCGGGATCTAGCGAGCTGGTTGAGTTGGATATGTATCCGATTGTGTTGTAGAGTGTGAGCCTAGAGAAGGTTTCGGGTCGAGCACGTGTAGTCACCTTGTACAAGTAAGAATTTCGCACCTCACATTTGAGTTTGAGTTTTATCATTGACACATGGTGAACCAAGATAAAAAATTTGGCAGTCTCCCACAAGCAAGGCTGCGTTTTGAATATTTTAATTGAAATATGGTAAGTCAAGACAATTTTAACAGTTTCCTATAAGAAAAGAAGGGTGGGGTTATAGTTTTTTTTTTTTTTTCATAATTTTGACATTTCCCTATAAGGAGAGTGGGGTTTTGGCTTTTTCATTGAAATTATGGTGAGCCAAGACAATTTTGGTTGTTCCCTGCAAGGAGGGTGAATTTTTTTTATGAAGATAGAAGAAGAAGATGTCACAATAGCATTGCCAGTTTGAAGAGGTCAATAGAGGAAAATGAGATGATATAATAGCATCGTCAATTTGAAGTGGTCAAAGAGAGGAAGGAGATGACACAAAAACATCGCCAATTTGAAGTGGCCAAAAGGGGGGAAAAGATGACACAATGTCATCGCCTTGCCTTATTGTTTTTATTCGTCAGAAGAAAAAACAAAATTAATTTTAGAAGGAAAAAAATGTTTGAAGAATAAGAAAAAAAAAAGAAGATGAAGAAGCGTAGCGGAAGCAATTTAGGCAATACGGGAGAAGATGACCCTTTTTTTTTGTTGAGGCAATAGGTGGGGAGGGTTTGAATAAAAACTTTTGATACAAAATAAGAAAGAGAAATCGAAGGATAGAATGATGAAAACGCAGAAGAGAGAAAAAACAATTTGAAAAGGGAATTACAAGGAGTTTTTTGTGGGTTAGTTTGAGGAAGAGGAGGAAAATATATAGGAGATCATTGAAGTTGAGAGAGAAACAGCCACACAGGCTAAGAAAAAATAAAAAAAGGGTTTCGCTTGGTTTCTAGTGAGAAAGATGAGATTTTGAGTTTTTATCGAGATAGATTGATAAGTAAGATATTAGAGAGAGGGTTGAATCAGAGAGAGTTGAATCATAGGTAATCATGGAAAAAATGGTTGAGCGGTTAGGCGGGGAGGGTTTGAATAAAAAAGCTCTTGATACTATTTTGAAGTTATAGCATAAAATGTGAAAATGTTATTAGGAGGTTGTGAAGGAATTCAATAAGAAAACTATACAATATTAGTCATATTATAAAAATAAATATTATAAGCAATAGAATATACTTCCTCCGTTCCACGTGAATGCAAACTTATTTTCATTTTGGTCCGTCCCACGTGAATGCAAACTGCCCAAAATGAAAATAAATTTATTATTTTATATTCACCCTACCCCACCCACTCATTCTCTCTCTTCATTTTTCATCATACAATTTATTCAACCAACATACTATTAACTCCACTCATTCTTTCTCTTCATTTCCTACCACACATTTTCATTATCTTAATAATACTCTTTAATTATTGTGCCCGGAAAAATGGTTTACAATGACGTGGGACGGAGGGAGTATATAATTATGTGTAAAGAAGGATTCTTAATATCCTTAATATATCAAATCTATTTTAATTTATAAGAGCAATTTGATTTGATTACAGTATATTATAACTTTATAAAGAAATAATTATTCACATGAATATTTAAAGAAAAAAAAAATCCTTGATGCACCACAGATTTTACCAATAATGTTTTTTAAAATTTTAATTTTTTTAATAAAATTTCAACGGTGTTTAAATGGGTTAACTATCAAAATATAGGGCAGATAGATTCTATGGATATAAAGAGCATTAATTATTTGTACGATATGCGGAACTTCCATGTGTCTGTTTGACTTGTCATTTAATGCTGCGTTAAGAATAAAATGACAATGAATAGGTGTTTTTTTTTTTTTTTTTAATTATAGATGTTTGATGTTTTAAACTAGTAATTTATCTCAAATTTACTGTCTCCAAGTCTGTTCGGTTGGAAGTCGTATTTATAATTTTTGCAGTTACATGTTTTATCTGTTTAAACCATTTATTTATCTCGCTTGCAAAAAGCAATTAATTTATTTTTACTAGAACGCCTTTTGAGACGGTAAAACGGTGAGAAGTCAATTAATAAAGGAGGAAGCCTTTATTTTCAAAAAATCCTGAATGATGGAAGACATGATGAGATTTATATCTGGTCGTAAATCTTAAAAGTTGCATAAACGTGTTTGTCTATTGTTCAGGCTTTCAAGTTCACAAATAACAAAATAAAATTAAAATTAAAATTAAAATTAAAATTAAAATTAAAATTAAAATTAAAATTTTTGTGGCTTTACTTGAAAGAAAAAAATATGTTTGAATATTAGTAGTTTTTTTTATTTTTCTCTTAATGAAAAAATAAAGAAAAAGTTTTGATCATTTAATTTGTACATATGGGGTACAAATAAATAATAAAAACTAATGATTAACTTATAATAAAAATTATATTTAATTATTTTCCTATTGCTATCATTATTTTAAATTAGTTGTTGAGAGCTAGACTTGAAATTGTTACAATGATCATATAGTAGTATTGCTATATTGCAGAGTCTTTCTTTTTTTTTTAAATATGAATGGTAGATATTAAACGCAGGCTTATTCAATTATTCAGTCCATTCATTTTTCACCCATATTATATTATAATGAGATATGCAGTATGCTATGCAATCTCAGTCTCCACCGATTCACCAACTAGTGTTACATAACAACAAATTTATTAGGACAATTCTTGAGAAATTTGGAATCAAGTCTACGAAAGAAGCTATGTTTTTTATTGATAATGATAATACAAAGCAGGAGTCTCTCTATATACAACTCGGCTATACGTAATTAGCGGATGGTGATTAGTATTTTCCTATTCTATATTCGAAAGAAAAAGGAAAGAATATAATTACAGATTATGTGGAGATATGTACAGCCCAACAGCATCTCTAACCATATTTCCACGATATTCTACACTCCCCCTCAAGTTGGTGCATGCAAGTCTCGAATGCCCAACTTGCCAACAAGGAAACGAAAGCGGGCAGTCCCTAAGGCTTTCGTGAATAAGTCAGCCACTTGGTTCTCAGTGGTAATATTTTGCGGAGAGATGTCACATGATTCGACACGTTCACGCACAAAGTAGCAGTCCATTTCCACGTGTTTGGTCCGTTCATGAAAAACAGGATTATTTGCTATGTGTCGGGCTGCTTGATTGTCACAATAAAGAGAAGTAGCATGAGCTTGTGGAGCTTCAATGTCTTTGAGAAGCCAGCGAAGCCATAGGAGCTCACTAACAGTTGTTGCCATAGCTCGGTATTCTGCTTCAGCAGAAGAACGGGAAACAACAGATTGTTTCTTGGTACGCCATGAAATAGGTGTGCCACCAAGACTCATAAAATAACCAGTACAAGACCTCCTTGTCATAGGACATCCGCCCCAGTCGGCATCACAATACGCCTCGAGGATTAGACCTCCATCAGTAGGTAAAAAAATACCTTGCCCAGCTGTTTGCTTGAGGTAACGAAGGATGCGCATTGCTGCTTCCATATGGCTACGACGTGGTGCAGTGAGGAATTGGCTTAAGAGATTCACCGAGAATTGTATGTCAGGCCGAGTCACAGTTAGGTAAAGAAGGCGCCCAATGAGTCTTCGAAACCGTGAAGCATCAACTAGAGGTGTGTCATCCACAGTTGTGAGCCGTAGGTTTTGTTCCATAGGGAAGTCACTTGGTCGACCACCTTGTAGGCCACTTTCCTCTAGAATATCTAGAGTGTATTTCCGTTGACTAAGTACGATCCCTTTCGATGATCTTGCAACCTCTATCCCGAAAAAATATTTTAGGAACCCAAGATCCTTGATGCTAAATTTGTTGTCCAAATAGGCTTTGACTTTGGAAATTTTGGCGTGGTCATTCCCCACAAGTAGAACATCATCTACATAGATTAAGGCAGCAACATATGAGTCCTTTTCCTTGAAGACGAATAGGGAATGGTCTGCTCGTGATTGACGAAAACCGATATCAAGTAAGGCCTTTGTGAATTTGTCGTACCAATTCCGTGATGCTTGGCGGAGGCCATAGAGCGATTTGTGTAACTTGAACACTCGTTGATCACCATCTTTGGCAAAACCTTGAGTCACCTTCATGTACACATCCTCATGCAAATCGCCATGAAGAAACACATTGTTTAAGTCAAGTTGATAAATGATCCATCCTTTCTTGACTGCCACCGCTAGTAAACTTCGCAAGGTCACTAATTTAGCCACGGGAGCAAAAGTTTCGTGGTAGACAATACCCTCCACTTGTGTAAAACCCTTAGCTACCAACCGCGCCTTGTACCGTTCGATGTCTCCATTTGGTTTATATTTAATCTTGTAAACCCACTTGGAGTCTATGGCCTTCTTTCCATCGGGCAACGCTTCAAGAGTCCATGTCTTGTTCTCTTCTAGAGCACGAATCTCATTATTCATGGCTTCCCTCCTGTGTGCATCTTTGACGGCCTGGTAATAATGTTTTGGCTCATCACGTGAAGTGATGGCCGCTAAGAAAGCTTTGTGATTAGATGAAAATCGATCATAAGTTACAAAGTGTGATAAAGGATATACCTCCGAGGTCTTTGAAGTGGGATTGGGTGGCGCATGGTCTATAGATTCGGGTAAGTTGACTACATAGTTCTCTAAGTGCTTCGGTTGCTTCTTGGTATGGTCACTACGCCGAAGTTCTTGAGGCTGTTCAGACGCATTGTTTCCAAGTGACTGTTCATCATGATCTGGTGGTAGTGGTTGTGGAATGGCATGGTCCTCGGCTGAAGCTTCATGAATAGTGTGATCAGTTCCACATAACACAGACAAATCAGATTCGGACTCCACTTCCCAGTCACAATATTCATGTTCAGTCACACTTTTCACATTGGGCTTGAGTTGAACCTTCTTGAAAGGGAAAATATTTTCAACAAACTTTACATCCCGAGATGTATAAATTTGTTTGCTCTCAAGATCGAACACTCTGTATCCCTTTTGAGATTGAGGATATCCCACGAAAACGCAAGGCCGTCCCCAAGCATCAAACTTGTCTCCCCCTTTTTTATTATCTTTGGCATAAACAAGACAACCAAAAGAACGTAGGTGATCATAGTGGGGTCATTTTTTTAAAAATGACCTCATAAGGTGTTTTGCTTTTCAAAAGTTTGGAAGGTAACCTATTTATGATGTAAGTGGCCGTTAAAACACATTCTCCCCAAAACTTTTTCGGTAGTCCCGCTTCAAAACGTAAGGCCCTAGCCACTTCTAAGATGTGTCTGTGCTTACGTTCTACGACTCCGTTCTGTTGTGGAGTATCTGTGCAAGAGGTCTCAAGAAGCATACCATTTTCAATGTAGTAATTTGTGATTTGCTGTGACTGAAATTCAAGACCATTATCACTTCGTACACGTTTAACCCTTTTTCCAAACTGAGTATGAATCATGTTGCAAAACAAGGTGAGGTACTTGTACACATCTGATTTATACTTCATAAGAAACACCCACACACCTCGACTAAAATCATCAACTATTGATAAAAAATATTGTGCTCCAGAGAAAGAAGGTGTCTTATACGCCCCCCAAATATCGCAGTGAATTAAATCAAAACAAGCAAGGGATTGAATACTACTTCTCGAAAAAGGGAGTCTTGTTAATTTAGCTCTAAAACAAGAATCACAATGTTTATTTTTCTCTATCTCACTACCACAAATACTATCGAAATAATCAGAATTTAAAGATGCTGCATGACCTAGTCTTCGGTGCCAAGTGTCCGAATCAACAACAACTGTTAATGCCATACCTCCAGTCTTGGCCGGCTCCATGTAGTATAGACCATTATATTGCCTACCCATCCCAATCAGAGTCCTCGAAGCTAAGTCCTGCATTACACAAAAGTCCGGAAAGAAAATTAGTGCACAATTTAAATCTTTCGTAAGTTTGCTGACCGAAAGTAAATTGCACTGAAAATCCGAAATATTTAGAACATTATCAACGGTTAACCCATTTGGCAGACTAGTACTTCCTACTCCCTTAACAGGTATGGTGTCTCCATTAGGTATCTTGACTGGCATGGAATTCTCGGATCTCCTTTGATTTCGCAAGGCTGCACCATTACATGTTATGTGCTCACTTGCACCTGAATCAATTATCCAAGACATTATATTACCATTCTTACCCGCCATGTTTGCTGTTGGATTGTTCTTGCCTTGCTCACCATCAGTCTGATTGCTGGAATATTGTATCAGTTTGTCGTAGTTTGCAGCCGACAGCCCCGGAATAGGACATTCTTCACTGGCTGCTAGGTGGGCAGATTTCACCGGGCCTTTGTCTTTCCCGCTGCTGCTTCCTCCTTTCCTCTTGCCGACTGGATACCCAATAATTTCATAACAATTCTCCACTGTGTGGTAGTACTTTCCACAATGAGTACAGTTTGGTTTTTCTCGCGGTCCATCTTTGGTCGGCCTCTGCACTATTTGTGTTTGAAAAGCCGCTGCCTCAATGGTAGCTCTTCCCGCTGTCGCTATTTGCCTCTGTCGTTCATCTTCAGACACCAAATGATATACAACCCCCAAAGATACAATTGGCTGAGTGCCGAGGATTTGTGTCTTAATTGTTCCGAAGCTCTCATCCAGCCCCATCAAAAATTCATACAGTCGTTCCTTTTCCCTCATCTCAACCAACTGTTTAGGTACATCACATTCGCAGCCGCTGCATTTGCACTTTGGGATAGGAGATATTGATTGAATCTCATCCCATAGTCCCTTCAGTTTGGTGTAGTAAGCTGATACAGAAAGCTTATCTTGCCGAGTGAGAGTTATCTCCCTCTTCAATTCATACGCTCTAGGTGTGCTTTGAGTCCCAAAACGCTCATTTAGATCTTCCCACACTTCTTGCGCAGTGTTGGCATGTTTAACGCTGCTCCTGATGTCCTTCTCCATGGAGCTATGCAGCCACCCTTTCACCATGGCGTTACATCGTCTCCATAAACCTATTTCGATAGCATCTCCTTTAGGGCATGGGATCGTTCCGTCTACGAACCCAAATTTGTTCTTTGCGAAAAGGGCGTTGCTCATCTCATCGACCCAATCCGCAAAATTCCCATCGTGCAGAAGATCACTGACGAACACTGTGTTTGGACTATCAGAGGCTGCAATAAAATACGGTGACATCACATCCACCTATGCTCCCCCTGTGGCGCTGCTCTCCACCTTGCCTGTGAGCACCCCAACCCGGGACCTAACGCGTGTCCCGAGCTTGAGAAGCTCAAACTAAGGAAACCCATCTAAGATTTTTAAAACTTTTATTTGCCTTTACAAGAAAACCAATTCTCAATTTCCCATAAACAAAATCCAATAATAACATCTCCACTTGGAGGAATTTAAACAATTACTTTAATAACCATACTTAATTAATTACATTGAAAACCCTATTTAACATTGTTTAACAAAAGAGTTTTCTATACAACTTATAAAAGATTAATACTTAAATAGGATTCCCGACAACCCACTCATATACCTATCCTGACAAGTCCCAAAAGCAACAAAGCCACAATCGTATTCCCGTCCTCACCGGTTCAGTCACCTGTCTCAAGACAATCTAAAGCAAGAAAGAGAAGGGGTGAGAATAAATCTCAATAAGCTATTATGAATGCAAAGAAGATGCCAAACAAGATGCAACACATAGCATGGTAGCACATAACACATTATGAAAGCGGTAAACACCTTACGTTACCTCATTTTACTTTTCCCGTCCGAACAATAAGTCGTACAACGTGGGAGTAAAACTCCACTTCTTTGGTGAATTGCCTCCAAGACATTCACCTCTTATAGGACTCATACTCAGAGATCCATATAAGAAAAGATACCTATATCGAGTATCCAACAATAATATCGCTAATCTGTAAAGCTTTAGGCTTAATACGTAAGCATTCCCCTAATCACCAATCGCAACAGTCCTGTAAGGCTTCTTCATGCTCAATACAGCCGTTAGCACACCCACTCGTGGCCACGTAGGGGACGGTCCGTGTATGATGAACCTTCAATCACTTATAGAACAAACCCATAATTGATTGAATTCCATTATACCCCCGAATATCAACACGTTCAAGCACATAATAGATACTTGAAATATAATCCACAAAAAGGGATAATAATATAACATGGTAAAATATACTCATGATAATCAATACCATAGTGCAACAATTCATTTAATACACTATGCATAATACCATTAACGAATATGAGTTCAAATAAGGTATCCATATAACCACATAATCCACACCGGGATGCAATATAATCAATATGCCAGATAATCCACAATCGATACAACACAACAATACCAAATAATCCACAATCTGGATACAATACCACCATATACCAAATAATCCACAATCGGGATACAATATATTGATGTAACACATATACATTCCTAACCAACACACTAGTGTGATTTTAATCTCTACACTGTTCAACTAATCACCAAGGTATGGGAGCAAGTAAGGCCAACCTAAATCGTAAACCATCCTTACAAAGTTACTACTCGACCTTGAATAATATTAATAAAAGTGTAAGTCCTACTTCCCAAGTTTGAATCACTTTGGTGAAGTTACAATTCAAGCTTATCAACCCTTTTCCTGACAATATTCTATATCACAAGGTCTCTATGAAGGTTCAAGCTCTATTTACCAAGTGGGAGTCACCATTTATAAGTGATCAATCAAGCTTACCAAACTAATTCAGGCTCAGCTTTAAAATGAGGTTCTGGGTCTCGGGCGACCGCCCATACCACTTGGGCGACCGCCAGCCGGGTTTCAAAAGGAATACTAATTTCTGCCCTCTTGGGCGACCGCACACACCTCTTGGGCGACCGCCCAAGAGGGTTTTCAAGGTAGGGATGTTGCTGTCCTCATGGGCGGCCGCACAAGCCCCTATGGGCGACCGCCCAAGGCGATTTTCAGCACATCCAGATTTCTATCCTTTCTACTTAGCTTTAATTCCTTTCTTTTTATCTAGCCCAATATTCAAGAACACCAAGAGGATTTCCTAGCTTACAAGGATCATCATAAATCAATTAAACTCATAATAATGTAAACCTAATTTATTCATTACTAAATCTTCCACCCATTTCATACCATAATTCAAGTTTAACCTCCTTAATCTACTTAATCCATTTTCTTACACTATTGATTCTCTTCCTTAAACAACCACATCATTCTATAACATAAACTCATTTCTTAACTACAAGAAGGTTTCCAAGCATCTAATAACCATTTTAATAATAATAACAACACCAAATAATTCATGAACATTAATTAGAAGAGAAAAATCCTAATAATCCCCAATCAAGTCATTAACATATTACTCCCATTATACCCTCATTCCTTCAACTTAAGCCCCCATATCATAACTAAAATCAATTAAATCTTGAATAATCATTTTACTCAAATAACCATATTAAAAATACAATATACTTTTTCTTTTCATAAAACCTTCATTAACACATAAAATGTGCAATAATTAGAAAGAAGTCATAATAACTTACCTTAGAGATTATGAGGTGAAACTATGATTTCTCTAGCTTGATGCATTCCATTTGCCTCTACGAACATGAAAGTACACCCGGATCTTAAAATGGAGGAGGATTGGATTTATAATAATTTTTGGAAGGAATTATCCAAGGAGGTTTCCATGGAGGCTTCCATGGAAATTATTGAAGAAGAAGAAAGGAGAATAAGGTAGGAGTAGGGAGGTGATTTATTAAATAGTAAGAGAAGGATGGAAGGGATGGGGAAAGCATGGGAAGGGTATGGGGCCTTGACTCTTTAAGGAGGAAGGAGAGGGATTTAGGGGATTTGGTCCCCCTTCCACACAATCCAAGGCTTTCAACTAAAAATAAATGAAAGCCCCATTCTATTTCCATTATTTATTTTACCCAATTTAACCTCCTCTCTTTCTTTATTTATTTTCTAGTTTTATATTTTCTCCTAGAATATTATTTTATTGCCCTATCATTTTATCCTAATACAAGAAATCAAAAAATGAACACATAATACTAACAAGAATATTATAAGCACACAATATGATACTAAAATAGGTGCCTAGATTTAGGGTCGTTACATTCACTCCTCCTTAAAGAAAATTCGTCCCGAATTTTAAAAAGACTTACCTTAATGATCAATAACAAAGGGTACTTCCCCAAACGTTTCAATTTACCACCTTCAAATAGTTTCCTCAAAGTCATGATTCTTATGTACATTCTCACAATCCAACACTCTAGAATTAAATCCCGGAATTGAAATCCTAATAACTCTCAACGTTTTTCCCTACATAATTCAAATTCGCCTAAGCATCCTTAATTGAAGAATTTCGTACGTACGAAGGATCATAAATAAATTTTCTCATACCAATCTTTAAACAATACTCATTCAATGCTAAAATAAACTGCTAGTATACTCAACTCCCTTAAGATTAATAGAATCTCTCCTATTGAAAGGAACCCAACACACAATCTATTCTTCAAAAATCTGGATAATCTTCTCATCTTGAGACTATCCTCTCATCCTATTAATTTCGAATCACCATTGAACTTCCCTTAAAGTCTCCACATTCTATGGGTCTAATCTTGACTATTTGCAACAACATCTCGCCTTACGACTCAAAGGATACACTTGACGACACATAAGCCTTTCGGCTAATCGCATTCGAAATCACAATAACTTTACCGAATAATATAAAATGACGCAACTAAAATCTTTTAATAGTTCCAATCATCGCTTAGGCTTGTAGATCTCTCCCCTTCGAATAACTAAATTATTCAAACTCATAGGGTCTGGTCACAAATCCCAAAAGGAAACTTCAAAAAGATAAGATTCTTACTTAGATAACGCAACACAATTGTAGTCACTCTCAAGTAAGGAATAAGAAAATTTCCACTTTATCTAAGTTAACTTCCTCCAAGCATACACTATCACTTTCACATTTCTCTTAATATCACAACCAAATCTTCCTTTAATACGCACTTAAAATTCACAAAGTTCTCACATTCACTAGGTAAGGTAAGGATCGGATCTATAGTTAATCTATTCCCCATTTCTACCAATATGATTCATTCTTATTACATCTTACACCATTGATATCCTTCCGAGTTATCTAAATCAACGATTTTATAATTCTCGAGAATTCCTTGAAAATTCCTTTGGTAGCACTTTGCCAACCTCAAAGGTTACGGACACAATCCTCATGAGATCCATGGTAACTTCCAAGCTTAAGACTATAGAACCCCAAATTTTGGGAAACTTCTCGAGCCAACTCATACTAGCTAAACTTTGCATACAAGGACTCCTCACAAGGAACCATTAACCCAACTCTCCAATGATTTTCATGATCCTCTCGAAACTTTAATTTACAAAGAGACCATCAATTCTAATTACCATAAAGCCATCAAAATAAGGCTTAAAAATTCTGCTTATCCTACTTAGAATCAACACACGCGATACCTTAATGGAAATACAATTACCATCTACTCACAACTAGCACGAAAAATTTTATAATTTTAGATCGCGAACTATCCTCCCGAATTCAGAATGATAAATTAGTTCTGATCTCAAATATCAATTTGATAAATGGCACAAGAGAAAGCGATCAATAAAATTACAATACTTGCTTAAATTATCTTTATTAATAATTAGGTAATTGAAATGTTTAAAAGATAATTTAATTTATTTGATATTTATTAATTATTTTTATTAATTATATTTAAAAAATTCTAACATTATAAGTATTTTGAGAAGGATGAAGTAATATAAACTATTTTGGCAATAACCTAAAGATGTAGAAAAAAAATAGTGTTATGATTAGCATTGGGATTTAGGTAATAAAGGGTAAGACCTTTTGGGAGATTTGAGAGTGGGTGATAAATATAGCAATGATGGCTCTTGTCTCCGACTATCATCTTAGCCTCAGCCCATAGGGCTATGACAGAGAGGGCATCATTTCCATAGCCCTACCCACTTTCCACTTCCATACTCTCTCCTCCCATTCTAAATTGCCCTACGATTTTGAGCCCACTCTCTCCAATTTTCACATTTTACTAAATAAGAAGGCATTTCATTATAAACTTTACTTTTCTTAAAAATATACAAATTATGGATTTCATTTATCAATATCACTCATTTTTTTCTTTTAAATAATTAAATTGTACATCTTACTTATCAATTTTACTTATTTTTTTCTTTTCACACATTTAAATTATGAGACCCACTTATCAATCTCACTCACAACCTTTTTCATACTCATATTCTTTCTTAATTTTCGCATCTTACAAAAAATAATAAATCTTCAGTCAAGACGGATAGAATACATAGTAACGTACGTAAAAGAACTTTTCTTTATGTATCTCGTAATAAATGTTGTTAAATTAATTAATTAAAACTAAATTATTACTTAATATTATTTTTGTTATTAATACCAAGATACTCTGATAAACACATTAGATTAATTTATTTATTCTAACAAATTCAAAATTTATACATTATTATAAACTATTAATAATAATTTTTATTATTAATAGTTTATAACGTATAACGGCATAAACACGTCCGGCACGGGTAGAATATTCATTTTCCCTTAATTGGTGCCGCAATCACCCATTGGCTTCAACTTTCAAGGTCCCACCAAAATCGGGCATATTATTACCATCCCCAATTTAAGATAAAACAATGTAATAACAGACAAAAAGCGAAGGCCAGATCCAAAATAGAGAAACTCCGACAATGAAATCGGAGAGATTAACGTTAATACTCGTGAACTTAGCCGCTATTATGGAAAGAGCCGACGAATCACTGTTGCCTGGTGTTTACAAAGAAGTTGGAGCCGCCTTACACATCGATCCCACCGGCTTAGGCTCCCTCACCCTCTTCAGATCCATAGTTCAGTCCGCGTGCTACCCACTCGCCGCCTACCTCGCCGTCCGACACAACCGTGCCCATGTTATTGCGCTCGGCGCTTTTCTCTGGGCCGCCGCCACCTTCCTCGTTGCTCTCTCTTCCACTTTCTTAGAGGTTTTTCCCCTTGGCTTTCTCTATAAAGATTTTAATATTTCAAATTAAATGTTGATTTTGCTTCAAATTGGTTACTTCCTCACTCCCGTTTATATTGATTTATACCGGACACGTAATATAATAACAGTGAAATTTAATCAAACATCTAAAATTGCAGTCATGATAAATTCGTGAATATAAATCTGATTATACTAATAAACTTTTTAAAAATGTTGGCAATAAATCACTAAGTAATTTATTAATAACAATATTTATCATTTCATTAGAATGATTTTATGATATAATTATTTGGTTAAAGTTCATGTGTTGACTGAAAATTCAAGCGTAGCTTATGAATAGGACGGAGGGAGCATGTGTTTAGGGCTGTTACACGAACCGAGCCGGCTCGAGCTCGGCTCGGGCTCGGCTCGAAAAAAGCTCGAGTTCGAGTGGGCTCGAGGTGAACTCGAGCTCGAGCTCGAATCGATTTTCAAGCTCGTCATTTTTTTCGAGCCGGCTCGTGTTCGGCTCGTATGTTCGACGAGCTCTGTTCGAGATCGACTCGTTTGAGCTCGACTCGGGCTCGGCTCGTTAAAAGCTCGAATAAATTTTAGTATATATATATATATATAAGTCGAAGCTCGAGCTCGGCTCGTTAAAAGCTCGTTTGATTTCAATTTTTTCAAAAATAAGTCGAAGCTCGAGCTCGGCCGTTAAAAACTCGTTTGATTTCAGATTTTTTTCAAAAAATAAGTCAAAGCTCGAGCTCGGCTCGTTAAAAGCTCGTTTGATTTCAGATTTTTTTTCAAAAAATAAGTCGAAGCTCGAGCTCGGCTCGTTAAAACTCGAGTTCGAGCAGCTCGCGAAAAGCTCGAAACTTGATTCGAGCCGAGCTCGAACATGCATTCTGGGCTCGAGCTCGATATTTTTTATTCGAGCTCGAGCTCGAAACTTCAAAGCTCGGCTCGGCTCGTTTACAGCCCTACATGTGTTGTATATGACTTGGATTGTGGGTAAGGAATCAATAGGTTAGGCACAAAAGACCTTATTTTTAAGGTATTTAATTCGTCCCACTATGGTGTAATGGTTCTCAACGAATTTCACCTCCAGGATACAAAACCTACGCTCTCTTATTTAAAGGTACACTCCCTTGAATAACTATGAAACAATAATCGAATCTTTAACTGTTTAACTCGAAGGATAAAATTGATAAGAAGAATGATTCGGGAATTAATTATTTCAGTTTTTATTATTCTGTTTTCGGAAGAGGTCAACCCAATTTATAGGGTTCGTGTTGTTGTCTTGGAAAGTCACAACATAGTCGAACTGGTGTCTGATTTAACGAAGAATCACCATTCTTAGCGAATGCCCATTCGAAGAGTTACAGCCCGAAAGCGAATGCCTATTTGAAGTGTCACAGCCGAAATGTATATATATATATCACTACAAGAAAACAGGGAGATATCAACGAATTTTTCTGTCGGTAAATACACAAAGTCCGTCGCTAAATCAAATTAGCGACGAATTTTCGACGTAAAATTTTTGTTGTTAAAACGTGCGTCTTTCGACGGAATACCGACGGTTTTCCATTTGATTACCGACGGATATTTCCATCTCCGATGTTTTGTAACCGTCGGCAATTTTCGTAAGATAATCAACCAATTCAAAGCATATGACGACGGATTTGTAACGAATTTTCCGTCTCTATTTAAATGACCGTTTTATTTTTGAACCATTTTAGTGATGGATTATTGACGGATTATTCCGTCGCTATATTTATTAAAAATTTCAATATTTATTTGTTTTTTTATATGCCAAATTATTGAGGGCTTTCTCGACGGATATTTTCGTCGCTAAATTGACATTATATATTAAAAAATTACATATATATTTAAAAAATAAAATTATATATATATATATATATATATATATATATATATATATATATATATATATATATATATATCCCAAATATTTTTATTAAAAACAAATAATAATATCAATCAATTTAAATCAGTCTCTTAACTTTTCTTATTCTCAAATCAGTCCCTTAACTTTTATTAATCTTAAATCAGTTCTTGATATTTCACAATTACACTTTGCTCCCCTAAACTTTTTTTATATTCAAATCAGTCCTTACATATCCTTTCATTTCAACATTGATACTTTAACTTCAAAAAATTCAGATCAGGTCCTCACAAACTTCCACCACCAATAACCATCGGCAACCACCGCCAAAATCAATAATATGCTACAAATCAGATCTGAATTCAAAGAAAAATTCAGATCTGATTAGATTAAATAAACTAACCGACGCCACTCGCGAAAAGCAGCACCTTCCTCGCGCATCTGATTCGGCTCTGGCAGCAGCGGACCATCACCAGCCGACATGAGAATCCCGTCCGTATCAGCTCCAAGGTCGTACGACTTTGAATCACCGTTCGATTCCGCCTCAAACGGCGACGCTTCTCCATGTCGGCGGCAGTTGGGGACGACGAGCTGAACCCGTACGCCTCCTGCGGGTATTGCATGACGAAGTCTCCGGAGAAATTGTCTTGCTGGTGGTAAATTGGAGGAGGTGGCGGAGCATCTTCTACTCCGGTGGTGGAATCGTACGGCATGAAGGAGGAATTATCGAAGGGACCAGGGGTTGTTTGTCCTTCGTCGACGGCGACTGTATTAGGGAGGTGTGGTGGCGATGACGAGAATTAGGGTTAGGGAGGGAGGGGGCGACAATTAGAAAAGGGATGAGGGAGGAGCTGGATGGGGGAAATGAGAGGGGAGAGAAAAGGGTTTGGTTTGTGTGGTTTTGTTTTGATGAATTTGGATCATTAGATGTTTATGTTTAATGGTCCAGATTGATTAAGGGATTAATCCACGTGAACATTGGTAAACATATTAAATGAAAGGGTGTCATGTTTTTGCTAAATGAATTTGGACCATTGGATTCTATTGTTTGTGATGTATTTAATGGCTAAGATCTTGCTTGGTTAGTGATCCATGTGAATATATGTATTCTAATGATTTATTGCCACCTCTTATGTTTATTTGTTTATCACAAAAATCTCTTAATTACCATAATTATTAGTGAAAATAATTATTAATATCAAAAATAATTTAAAATATAAAATAATATCATCTAATAATAATAATTAAATAATAAATAATAATATATCATAATAATAATATACATGTTTTATTGATGATTAAAATAATTAGTTAAAATAATAAACAACAATAATAATAATTTGTCTTTCAAAAAATAATAATAATTATAACTATAAAATAATATTTTATCATAATAATAATTATATAAATAATAATAATAGTAATAATCATTATTAATAAAACAAGTAAATATCAAGAAGAAGAATATTTACAAATATTATTTATAATAAAGAAAAAATACTTAAAACAACAATATAAATTAAATTTCTAAGAAATATTAATATATCTAAGCCTTGAATTTCACTCTAAATCCTAAAACAATAATGCCTAAAAATATAATTTATTGATAATAATAATTTAATAATTTAACCTTCTAAGAAATATTAATATACCTACGTAAATTGAAAAAAAATGCTAATAAAAGATTAAATAAAAGAATTTTTAATATACCCAATCCCTTATACATATATCATATACCCATACACCAGACACCCATACCCTATACCTTAAACAATAACTCATATCATATACCATATGTTCCATACACCAGACACCTATACTTTATACCCTAAATCATATGCTTCGTATCATATGCACATACCATATACTCTAAATCATAACCCATATACATATACCCTAAACCTTAACATATACCCTTAAACATAACCCATACCCTATATTCTAAACCATAACTTCTTTCATATACTTTCATTTCTTTAAAAAATCTTAACTTTTTTTATATAACTTTTTGTAAAAAAATTCACCGCTAACTAACATCTCAAAAAGTTTTATTTATCCAAAAAAAATTAAAAAATTAAATGCTATTGTCCGTTTCTCTTTTATCTATTATATACTTTCATTTCTTTAAAAATTCTTAACTTTTTATATATAACTTTTTGTAAAAAATTTCATTACTAACTAACATCTCAAATATTTTTCTATATAAAAAAAAATTCACCACTAACTAACATCTTAAATATGCTATTGTCTGTCCCTCTTTTTTTATTATATACTTTCATTTCTTTATAAATTCTTAATTTTTTTTATATAAATTTTTGTAAAATATTTCACTACTAACCAACATCTCAAATAGTTTTCTTTATAAAAAAAAAAATTTAAAAAGTATATATGCTATTGTTCGTCCCTTTTCTATTATATACTTTTATTTTTTTAAAAATTCTTAACTTTTTTTATATAACTTTTTGTAAAAAAATTCATTACTAACCAACATCTCATATATTTTTTTTTCTGGATAATATAAATTAATTGAGATGTTGGTTAGTAGTGAAATTTTTTAAAAAAAGTTACATGAAAAAGTTAAGATTTTTTAAAGATGTAGTAAATTGTATCTATTTCAAAACCTAAATCACAGTCGCTAAACTCAAAATAAATTTTTGTTTATTTTAAGTTTAATGACGAATTTAGCGACGGAAATGTGATTTTTTTTTTCATTAAAAAATCACATTTTCCGTTGCTAAATCCGTCGCTAAACTTAAAATAAACAAAAAATTATAATTTTATTTTAAATTCGTCGCTATTCCGTCGCAAATATATAAAAAAATAATTTTCATTTATTTTTTATTTATATAGCGACAAATTTTATCCGTCGTTAAGGTTTCAAAATATCGAATTTAAAATTCGTCGCTATTCCGTCACTAATATAAAGAAAAAGAATTTTCATTTTTTTTAATTTATGTAGCGACAGATTTTATCCATCGTTAAGGTTTCAAAATGTTAAATTTAAAATCTGTTGCCATTCCTTCTGCCAAAAACGCGCGTACTTTTTTGGCGCCAATATTACGATGGATTAGTGACGGATTATTTGTCGTCGTTAAAACGGTCGGTAATATTGTCGTTGGCAGGTTATTATGTTTTATTTTTTTGCCGTCATTCCGTCGCTATTCCGTCGCTATTCCGTCGCTTATATCGACGGATTTAATTCCGTCGCTAATTTTCGTCGGTATCTGTCTGTTTTCTTGTAGTGTATATATATAATACTCAAAACTTTAAGCCACACTTGACATTTTCCCATAATAAAGGAAAGCTCAAGCAAGTTTGTAGGAACTCTACAAACTTGGACAATGATAAAACAAGTTTAGCTCCAAAAGTTTTAATAGGAATCCAATGTGGAATAAAGGAGACACAATGAAGAAGACAAGAGAAGACAACAAAGCTTTTGTACAATGAAAGAAGAAAGTTGCTATATAAACTCAATATGGGAGAAGTGTAAGTATTATATGTGAATACTACTACATATAACAATCCCCCACTTATTTACATATAATAACAAAAAACAATTACATCCTCTTTATATAACGAATAGCCATTAAGTGGACGAGCCTTAAACTTCATGGTTGAATGTGAAACCCTTATGGAGGCATATCCTCGTCTTGTACGATTTCTTGTTCCTTTTAATCTTTGCAGCACCTTGTAGCTGGTTTTCACAAATACTCTAGGAATTTTACCGGAGTAATCCATAAGAAACGGCCTCTCACTTCTTTACTTGTATAGGTAGACTTATCGAGAATGTCCACAACACATTCTACGAGAGCTATAAGTCTATTAAGGATTTTTGAATCCATCCTAATCTTGTTGTGGTAATGAAAGTGCATAGGTCAGATATGAAACTTTCAAATAGTGACACCCACTATTTTTAAGTTATGCACTTGAAATGTGTCCATGTTTCCATTTCACCAATGTCTAATTATTGAATTTCCTTTTAACTCTAAAAAAAGTTAGAGTTGGTTTCAATTAATACATTGTTTCGACCGGTAACAGTCCCATATCTCTCATGACCTTTGTAATTTTATCCCCTGATAAAGATTTTGTTCGTGGATCAGCTAACATTTGATTTGTAGGAAGATACTCAAGTGCTATATTTCCCTTTTTAACCATATCTCTAATATGATTATATTTCATAGAAATGTGTTTGCTATGATTTGATATTCTCTCATTCTTTGTATTGAATATGACAACTTGATTATCACAATACAAAGTTGTAGCTCCTTTCTTAGAATCAATAAATAGTATGGTTCTTAGAAATCTTCTAAACCATATTAAATCTTTACTAGCCATTGACATGGCTATTTACTTAGATTCCAGAAGACAAAACAACAGATGTTTGTCTTTTTGAAGACCAAGCAACTATGACTCCTCCAATGGTAAATAACCAACCACTCATTGATTTGGAGTTGGTTACATCTGATGCCCAATTTGCATCACTATAATATTCAAGTATGAATTACACTTATAATACAAACCATAGTTTATTGTGAATTTTAAGTACCTTAGTACTCTTTTTAGTTCAGTCCAATGTTCTTCACTTGGATTACTTGTAAATCTACTAAGTATGCCAATTGAACATGTCTTGTATAATTAACCACATACATTATTCTACCAATTATTTTGACATATTCTCCTTGATTTACGGCCTCGCCTTTATTTGGAACTAATTTCATTTTAGGGTCAATAAGACTTTTACTTATTTTGCAATCAAAATAATTAAACTTTTTTAATATTTTCTCAATGTAATGAGATTGAGTTAAAATATAAGTTTTGTCCTTTTTAATCACCTTAACCCCTAAAATGACATCTACTGGACCTAAGTCCTTTATGTCAAACACTTGCTTTAAATAGTTCTTTGTTTCATTTATACAATTTATATCAGAACAAAAAATTAGCAAGTTATCAACATATAAAGTTATAACAACTTTATAATTAAGAGTAACTTTAGTAAAAACACAACTTTTTACTTTACTACTCTTAAAACCAAACTTTCGAATTTATTGCTTAAACTTCCTGTACGATTGTATTGATGCTTGTTTAAGTCCATATAAAAATTTCTTTAATTTACATACTTTATGTTCTTCTCATTTAAGTGGACATAACCCCAGGTTGTTGTATGTAAATCTCTTCATCTACTCCATTTAAGAATCTTTGTTTTAATATCCATTTGATGAACCTCTAGTCCGTAGACGGATGGTATAACAAACATAGTTCTAATTGATGTAAATTTAGTAAAACGAAAATGTTTTGAAATAGTCAATTTCTTATTTTGACTATAACCTTTGAGTTCAACAATCTTACCTTGTACTTCTCAATTGTACCATTAGTTTTGAGTTTCTTTTTCAAAACCCACTTACAGCCAATAGGTTTAGTATTAGGAGGAGAAATGACTAGAGTCCATGTTTTATTATCAAGTATAGATTTAATTTCATCATCCATGACTCTTTTCCACAAGTCTGAATCACATATAGGCATAGCTTCTTGAAAAGTCTTAGGATCCTCTTCTAATATATATGTAAACATATCAGGACCAAAATTCTTTTCAATTCTTTGTCTTTTGCTTCTCCTTAACTCAACTATTTCATCATTTTCATTGTTGTCTAAATTTTCATCATTTGTGATGGCATCACCATTATCATGTGAACTTGATTCATTTCCTACTTCAAGTTCATTTGACAATTCATGGTTTATATCTAACTTGTCTACATTTTATATGTTTAAATGTTCATAAAAAATAGCATGCGTAGCTTCAAACACACGATTGTCATTAATTCTCATAAATCTATATGCTTTGCTTATTGAAGAATAACCAATAAATATAGATTTCACAGCTTTGCTCCTAAGTTATTTATTTTCAAAGTTGCATCTAAAACATATGCAATACAACCTCATACCTTTAAATGTGAAATGTTAGGCTTACGCCTAATAAATAATTTGTATAGAGTTTTCATATGTTTATTCACAATTTTATTACAAACGTAAACATAACTTAATAGCGTCTCTCCCCAATAATAGCTCATTGGTAATTTTGAATGTATTAATATGGCACTAACAATCGCCATTAAGCATCGACTTTTCCTCTCGGCTACTCCATTTTGTGGTGGAGTATTAGGTGCTGAAGATTCTCTAACAATTCCATTTTGTTGACAAAATGAAATAAACTCGTTTGGAAAATATTTACCACCTCTATCCGATCTTAGTCGTTTTATCCTTGAATTGGTTTTATTTTCAACTTCGGCTTTGAAAATTTTAAAATTATCAAAAGCTTCATCTTTTGTTCTAAGTAGATACACATATACAAACTTAGAAAAATCATCAATGAACGTAATAAAATAACGTTTTCACCTCTTGTCAAGTGCTCTTTGTTGTCACAAATATCGGTATGAATTAACTCAAGTAACCTAGTTGATCTTACTACACTTTTAAAAGATGTTTTAGTTAACTTAGATTGAGCGCGACATTCACAATTATTCATAAAATAAATAGTCGAAGATTTTGGAATATATTAATATTTAATCATACGACTCATTGCATTCATAGCAATATGTCCTAATCTAGAATGTCAAAAATCATGCTTTTCAACATTAAAATTAGAATCAACAAAATAAAAATCTGGTAATTTTATTATCAATGCTCAATAAATACATGTTGTCTTTAATGTAGCCCTTTCCAACAAACGTCCCATTTTTAGTGATATTCACTTGTTGGGCGCGAAAGGTTATCTTAAAGTCATTTTCGTCCATTTTATGGACCGATACAAGATTCTTCCTCATAGAGGGAATATGATACACATTTTTCAAAGTAAGAGTCTTTCCCGAAGTGAGGGGGAGAATAATAGTCCCTATGCCCAAGATCTCGCTTGTAGAAGCATTTCACATTTAAACAACTTTCGGCTCTTTCACTTCTTCATAAGTTTTGAACATGCTTCGATTTGGAGTTACATGACATGTAGCCCCTGAATCAATCCACCAATCTGAATTGACATTGCTGATTAGATAGATTTCAGAAAGCATGCTGATGAAGTTGCTCTCAACTACATTTGCTTTGCTCATTTTTATTTTGCCATTTGCGGCAATAGCACTCATTAGCCAAATGATTTGTTTTGCCACAAACAAAACAAGGACCCTTATGCTTTTTCTTAGCGCTACCATTTATATCATTTTTAAAGTTGGTTTTCCTTTTGAATTTTCCTTGGTTTCCCTTAGAAGTTTCAGCAACACTTTTATTTCCCACATAGTTTATACCATCAATCCTCTCAGAAATTGAGCCATCACGTTTGAAACTTTCAGTCTCAATTTGGATGCCTTGAAGAAGTTCATCTAAAGAGATGACCTTTTTCTTATGATTCAATTTCTTTTGGTAATCTTTTCAAGAAGGTGAAAGTTTACCAATGATGGTTGAAACTTGGAATGTCTCAGGAATGGGTTCACCCACATCGGCATATTCGATGGCTATGTCATTGAGTTCGTTAACTTGATCAATGACAGGCCTCAAATCTACCATCATGTATTCAACAAATTTATTGACAAAAAATGATTTGTTACCAACATCTTTATTGACATACCTTCGTTTGATTGCAAACCAAACTTCGGCGGCGGTCTTGTGTATTTGGAACACGTTGAACAAGGTGTTGTTCAATGCTTGCAGAATAGTGAATCGTCAAATAAAGTCATCCGCCTTCCATTTCTTCACCTTTTCAGCAACCTCGGTTTTTTGTGCTTCAGTTGCTTTTGCATCTTCATTCTCTTTTGGACAAGGATCACACAGCATATAGAATACCTTTGCAATGGTGAGAAGGTATTCCATCTTCAAACTCCAACGCTTGTAGTTCAGCCCATTCAGCCTCTCCAACTTATCTGCTTCAGGAAGTTGTCCCTGCATCAAAACTGACTCCATTTTCAAGATTTAAATAACTTAAAACTGTTGTATATGACTCGGATTGTGGGTAAGGAATCAGTAAGTTAGGCACACCAAAAGATGTTATTTTTAAGGTATTTAATTCGTCCCACTATGGTGTAATGGTTCTCAACGAATTTCACCTACATGATACAAAAATTACGCACTCTTATTCAAAGGTACACTCCCTTGAATAACTATGGAACAATAATGGAAGCTTTATTTGTTTAACTCGAAGGATAGAATTGATAAGAAGAAAAACTCAAAAATTAATTATTTCAGTTTTTATTATTTTGTTTTCGGAAGAGGCCAACCCAATTTATAGGGTTCGTGTTGTTATATTGGAAAGTCACAACAAAGCCGAATTGGTGTCTGCTTTAACGAACAGTCACCATTCTTAGCGAATGCCCATTCGAAGAGTCACATCCCGAAAGCGAATGCCCATTCGAAGAGTTACAGTCCGAAATGTTTAAACTGAAGCAATCCCTCCCGCCTAATAACAGTACCTACCGTTATTAGACTAATTAATATTTAATTAATTTCTTTCTTTCTTTCTTTTATATATATATATATATATATATATATATATATATATATATATATATATATATAAATATATACTCCCTCCGTCCCATAACAACGGAACAGCACTTTGCCATTTTGGGCGTCCCACTGATAAGTCACACTTTCTAAAATGGAAAAGAATCTTTACTATTTCCTCCACTTATTCTCTCTCATACATTATTATAATACTCACAACACTATTATAATTTACTATTCTCTCCACTCATTCTCTCTCCTACTCAACTATCTACACTCACAACACATCAACCTTTTCACTTTTTTCTTAATTCCCGTGCGGAACAGTAACTGCGTCGCTTGTTATGGGACGGAGGGAGTATATAATACTCAAAACTTTAAGCCACACTTGACATTTTTCCATAATAAAGGAAAGCTCGAGCAAGCTTGTAGGAACTCTTTGGAAAATGATAAAACAAGTTTAGCTCCAAAAGTTTTAATAAGAACCATGTGTGATAAATAAGACACAATGAATAAGACGAAAAGAAAAAAGTTACTATACAAACTCAATATGGGAGAAGAGTAAGTATTAGTATGTAAATACTAATACATATAACAGTATGTTTTCATTAATCATCATATATTCCCTACTAAGTCTCGTAATAGTAATAATAAGTGTCACGAATCACGATTAATTCATCTAACATATTTTTTGACAGTGCTTACTAATTTGTACATTGCCTAAAACATGTTAAAATTAAATTAAAACTATTTTCTTATTTATTTAGAGAAGTGGCACTCATATTTTAGAATGACATGCCAAAAAAGAAATCTTGACACTTAATATGTAGTTAAACTATTATTCTATTGAAGAATGTGCTTTACTTATTTTCTTCATTTCTTGCATCATTGTAAAATTATATTAAGCATATTTCCTTATTTAGAAACACAATATTTAATTAGTTGAGAATTTAAAAAAAAATTACAGGACATAAAAAAATATATTAGTGTTACTCTTTCCAATTGCATTTCCTTTCTAGGCAAACTGCAGTATTCATTAACCATGCAAATGGTTAGGATCTTTTGGTTCTTGGGCAGTAAATGTAGTAACTTCCTTTTTCTTTTCTTTCCTTTCCCTTTTTTGATAGTTAGGCATTGTTATATAAGAAAATCCATGGTGAAAATCTTCAACATGATTAAGCATAAAATGTTTTATTTTTATTTTTTATTCTACGTTTATTCAGGTAGCAATATCAAGAGGATTGAATGGGATTGGACTAGCTATAGTCACCCCAGCAATTCTCTCCCTTGTAGCAGATTCAACTGACGATGATAACCGTGGGATGGCTTTTGGATGGCTATCATTAACCGGAAGCTTTGGTTCCATTCTCGGTGGATTTTGTTCTGTAATATTAGCCTCAACCTCATTCTTGGGAATCCCTGGTTGGAGAATCGCCTTCCATCTTGTTGGTTTCATAAGCGTAATCGTGGGCATTTTGGTCAAACTCTATGCCAATGATCCTCGTTTTTCTGATAAACTACCTCCTTCACTTGAGAACAAATCTTTCTCAATGGAAATTAAAGAAATGGTTAAACAAGCTAAATCAGTGATAAAAATTCCGTCTTTTCAAATAATTGTAGCTCAAGGGGTTTCCGGATCATTTCCCTGGTCAGCTCTTTCGTTTGCGCCCATGTGGCTTGAGCTCATTGGTTTTTCCCACAAAACAACGGCGTTCCTGTGGACCCTTTTCTCTGTTGCTACTTCATTTGGGGCTCTGTTTGGAGGAAAAATGGGAGATATCTTATCCAAGAAATTACCAAATTCTGGTAGAATAATTCTTTCACAGATAAGCTCGGGTTCAGCAATCCCTATAGCAGCTATACTGTTACTCGGACTGCCTGATGATCCTTCTGCTATGTTCTTGTATGGTTTAGTTTTGTTCATCATGGGATTAAGTATATCCTGGAATGCTGCTGCTACAAACAAGTACTTCTCTTCAAATCACTTCATTACTTTTTGTATAATAATCCCTCCGTCCCAAAATGACCAAAAAAGTTTCAATTTTTTTTATGATCAAGAGTAAATTTAAAACTTTTTGGTATTCATTTTGGGGCAGAGGTAGTACTTCTTTATTGAGGGGCCCACTTATTATACTCACAACAACTAACCACTTAATATTCTCTACCCTAGTTTCTTTCGCTTACCTCACTTTTCATATCCATACCACCTATTTCACTAATAGTATTTTTGAGTATATATATATATATATTTCCTCCTTAATTCTCGTGCACTCTCAATTTTGTTCCCCTTGTTATGGGACGGAGGGCGTGTGCGTGTTTGTGTGTATTCATGCTTGTTAATGCGTTTACAGTCCAATCTTTGCAGAGATTGTTCCTGAGAGATCACGGACGAGCATTTATGCATTGGACCGGTCTTTTGAAACCATATTATCATCATTTGCTCCCCCAATAGTTGGTCTTCTTGCTCAGCATGTTTACGGCTATAAACCAATCCCAAAAGGCTCGGATGGCTCTCAAGAACTCAAAGCTGATAGAGAAAATGCAGTGCCACTTGCCAAGGCACTTTATACTGCAATATGCATACCAATGACAATCTGCTGCCTCATTTACTCGTTCCTCTACTTCACGTATCCAAGAGATAGGGACCGAGCAAGATTGGATGCGTTGATGGAGGATGAGGTTAAATCTGACGCCGTTGGTTCTGGAGATGAATACTGCAAATTACAGCGTGGATCGGTTGAGATGCGGGATAATGAGATGAGCGTGAATGAGGTTGATCATGAAGGAGATGAAGGGCTTGATCTTGAGGATGATGATGGGAAAAAACTGCTTTTCATCAGTTGAGTTCTATAGAATTAGGCAAATAAGTAGGTAATCAAATGCTAATTGTTCTGTGTAGATTGTTTGATTCTTATTGAGGCCATTTCCACAATCTATTAACTTTCCTAATCTATACAAAGATTGAGTTTCTTAAACTATACTCCCTCTGTCCCAGCTTAAGCTTCACCGATTACCCAAAAGGGCGTCTCGTTACAAGCTTCACCTTTCCTAAAATGAAACAGGTTTATTAATATTCTATTATACCCACTAACTTTTTTCTCTCACACATTTAAATTATGGATCCCACTTGTCATATCCACTCACTTCTTTCCTCTCACAATCCTTCTCTCACTTCCATTATTTTTAAATATATATATTGCTTTCTTAATTTGCGTGCTTCACCAAAATTGTGAAGCTTAACCCGAAACGGAGGGAGTATAATCTATAACAATACATAGTATAGAATATGATATTCTAATATTATGCACTCCCCCGTCCCAAAAATTTCGATATCTATCTTCATAATTTCATGAAGATAAATATATTTACTCAAATGTTGGTTAGGGATGACCAAATACACACAGTTCTCGGTTTTGAACCGGCGGTTCAGCTTTTTTTTTTAATAGAAAAAGCTATTTTTTATTACTGAAAATATTTGCAAAAAGTTATATTACAAAAGATAGAAAAAAATTAAACAAATGAAAGTATATAAAAGAAAAGAGGGATAGATTACCCTTTAAATTTTTTATTTTTTTAATAACTAGGAAAAAATATTTTAGACTTCTTTTATTATTGATTTTTTTTTTTCACAAAAAGTAATATAAAAAAAGATAGAAAAAAACTAAACAAATGAAAGTATATAAAAGAAATGAGGAACGGACTAACCTTTAATTTATTTTTTTATTGACTAGAAAATAATATTTTAGACTTCTTATTACTATTTTTTTTTTACAAAAAAGTAATAGAAAATAATATAAAAAAAACTAAACAAGTAAAAGTATATAAAAGAAAAGAGGGACGTACTACCCTTTAATTTTTTTTTCAGTGACAATATTTTAGAATTTTTTTAATTACCGATTTTTTTTTACAAAAATCATAAAAAAAGATAGAAAAAAACTAAACAAATGAAAGTATATAAAAGAAAACAGAGACGGACTATCCTTTATTTTTTATATATATTTTTTTAATTAATAGGAAATAATATTTTAGACTTTTTTATTATTAATTTTTTTTTACAAAAAGGTATATAAATGTTATAAAATTTAAACAAATGAAATTATATAAAAGAAAAACTAAATCATAAATCTCATACATTAAACATAAATCATATACTTAAATCTCGTATATACCCTATACCCTTAACCTTAAATCTAAATCATATACTCAATACCCCAAATCCTAATTTATCTACCTAAATCTCATTAATACCCTATACCCTAAACTTTAAATCTAAATCATATATTTCATACCCTAAACCTAATTCATCTATATTAGCCATATACCCTACACAGTATATCCTAAACCTTGAATCTAAATCATATACTTCATACCCCAAATCCTAATTGATCTACATAAATCCCATATATACCCTATGTTCTAAACCTTAAATCTAAGACAAAGACTTATATGAGAACAAGAATACCCGTCTCATCCATGAGACGGGTCGGATCCGGAAACCTAACCCGCCTTCTCTCCCTAAATCGCCTCCCTCTTCCTCAATCCCCATCGCCGTCGCAACCTCACCAATTCCCCAATTGCAATCGCCATCGCCGAGCCTTCTCTTCTCCAGCCACGACGACATCTCCCCTGTCCTAAACCTATTCCCCGGAGCAACCTCCTCCTCACCGGCGACCTCAACCCCCCTTCATTACCGTTCCCTGTTCTTCCCCAAGACCAGTTCGCCGGCAACCCAAAACAACGACCAGTCTCTCCAACCTCCGAAGCCATCCCCCTGTTTCTAAGAGCCCTAAGCCGTTCACCATCATCCTCTAACAATGGCAAATACCAGCCATAATGTAATGATTGTATGCATATAAAGTAATAGTTTGTATACATTAAAGTAATACATATATACAGAAAAGTAATAGTGTTTTTCCCTATGTTTTCTTCGTTTGGCAAAAGTAATACTTATTATAACTAAAATTTATCAAGTGTTACATTTACTTGTATAAACTATTACATTCATATACATAAGTTATTACATTTCAAATGTAATACATATAGTTTGTATTACATTTGAAAAAATGGGTAAAAATGAGCTTTTGTTTTTTTAAAACAGGTATTACGTTTACTTATGAACAATGTTACTTTATATGTGTACAGTCATTACATTAAGAGATGGTAACTATTACTTTTTATAAACCACTGAAAAGGGGTCATGGGTCGACCCGTCTCATGCATGAGACGGATTCCCTTGTTCTCACGGGAGACCACCTCTAAATCTAAATCATATAATTCATACCCTAAATCCTAATTCATCCACCTTAACCATACACCCTATACAATATATCCTAAACCTTAAATATAAATCATATACTTCATACCCTAAATCCAATTCATCTACCTTAATCTCATATATACCATATACCTAAACCTTAAATCTAAATCATATACTCGATATCCTAAACCATAATTCATCTACTTTAATCTATATATACCATATACCCTAAACATTAAATCTAAATCATATACTCCATACCTTAAACCCAATTCATCTACCTTAATCTCATATGCCTTATACTCTAAATATTAAATCTAAATCATATACTGCATAACCTAAACTCTAATTCATCTACATTAATCTCACATATACCATATACCCTAATACTTAAATCTAAATCATATACTACAAACCCTAAACCCTAATTCATCTATATTATTCTCTTATATACCCTATACCCTAAACCTTAAATCAAAATCATATACTTCATACCCTAAATCCTAATTCATCTACATTAACCATATACCCCATACTCTAACCCCCTAAATCATATACATTAATCTCATATATACCTCTAAACCGAACCACTCAATCTTATACCTATACCCCATATATACATTTTATCATAAAACTTAAACAAATGAGTGTTAGTTTATGATTTGAGCTTGAGAATCAAAGAAATTAACGAAATTCGTTAGAAAAAGTTAAGAGAGAGTTAAGGGATTTTGTGCGAAAAAATTGTGAGGGGATGGGGGGGGGGGGTTGGTATTTATAGTTGAGAAAATATATTAGCAAAACAAAAATATTTTTTATTTAACCATATATCTCATACTCTCGGCTATATTCTGATAAATTTGACAACGGTTCAACGGTTCCGGTTCAGGCGGTTCGGAACCTACGGTTCACGATTTTTAAGATGGAGAAACCGGAACCGGACCGTGAAACCATCGGTTACGATTTCAACCGATTCTGGTTCAAGACGATTCCAATTTCGATTTAAGGCGATTAAACGGTTTCGTGCCGATTCTGGTTCTAATTTGGTCATCCCTAAAATTGATCAACGTTTAATAAAATTGATCAAGAAAGTCAAAAATATTTCTTTAGCTTTTGTTAAATGTTACTGTAATAATGAAACTGCAGAGTAAGATGGTCCTCAGCTTTCATGCTTGTTAAGAAGAAATGAAGTGCATGATCAACACCTCCTATATGGATGATCTGCATGGTAGATGTAAGCATGTACACCCTCACTCCCATAAGTTTTGTTTTTTTTTTCTCATTTTTCTCAAAATAAATATCAAGTTTCAAAAGAAATAGTTTTTGGATAATTTTACCATGTTACAACAATATACAAGCAATTAAAATATAGTATTATTTAAAAGTATTGAGTTCAACTATAACATTTATTATGAGATGTATGAAGTGCAGGAGTATTGTTCTATATAATATATATAAATATAATAGAAATACACCAAACTCTAATCGACGTATCATAAATATCTATATATATATATATATATACTTCGGGTGAATATTAATTTTGGTGAGACCACATTATCTCTAACTCTTTAATTATGCGACTTTTCATTTTCCTTTTCTTAGCTAATACTATTATTTAATAATAATAGTTAATATATATATATTAACTATTATTATTAATAGTACTCCCTCCGTCCCTGAAAGATTGTCCCATTTGCTATTTTGACTTGTCCCAAAAAGTATGTCCCATTTCTAAACTTAGGCATGAATGTTAGTGTAAATCTACTAAGGTACAAGAAGGTGAAACTCTTCCTTAATAATTGCAAAATGTACAACAGGACAATCTTTTAGGGACGGAGGGAGTATTAGTCAATGTTGTAAAAAGTGCTAGGCTGATGATAGACGCTGAAGTCGGGCCTATCGTATATGGACCTAAGCGGGGCCTAGGCATGATGTAAATAACGCAGCGGAATAGATAAACAAGAATGACCTAAACCAATTCTTTTGCAAAGAATCGCAATTCCTTAAACAATAATCTCCTAAAAGGTTATTCTGCAAGCCAAATTAATGACTTAGATAAACACACAAGGTGTATGGTTTGCAAACTAGCAAAAAAATTAATTGATAAAAAGATCCCCTATTACAAAAGCCCTAGCAATCTATTTATACTCACAAATCCTAATAAATAAAGAAAAATAAATAAAGAAAATCTAATCAATAAAGGAAAAGAATCCTAATGACTTATTTAAAACCCCATAGACTAAAATATTCATCGTCTCAAAATACTAAAATAAATAATAACGATTAACATGAGACGAATCCAAACTAAAACAATAATAAAACAAAATAACAAGTTCCTGTAGCTTTTTATTAAAAGTGCATGGTATTACTCGTGAGCACGAGTCGTCCCTTTTTTTCAAGTCGTGCTGAATAAAGGTTGTTCTCCTTGTCACTTTTGCACTTTGGTCCTTGAACTTTTCAGATTCGCACTTTGGTCCCTGAACTTCCACACGTGCTACATCCTGCTCCCCCACTTTAAATGAACTCATCCCCGAGTTCTCACCCGAGGTCTGAAAAGTTTCGTCCCACCTAAAAAGATACTTTGAATAAACCAAAGTTTTTCGCGCATTTCGTCTTAGGATAATATTTTTACCGTCTCAATTGAAAATATATTTGAAGTAATTCTACTTTTTAGCACACTTTGGTGTAGAATATTTTTTCCCGAAAAAAGAATTATCCTTTCTTGCTTTGTTGGAATCGAATTTGGAACATCTTCGGCAATGTAGTCAAGAAATCCTCCATATACTAGATTTGATTTTTCCATAACCATCTTGTACAAATCCGTTCCATCTCCAACAACCTTCTTCTCTTCAACAATGCTAAATTCTTTTTGATGTATGACAATTTCTTCTGGATACAAAATTATACCTTCCCGCGTGGTCGTATTTACATCTTGTACAATTTCATACGGAACGGTCAATTCTTTCTCCAAGTCATAAATATTCTTTTTTTTTTCCGAAGCCAGATTTTCATTAGTTGGTTCTAAAACTGTTTCTATTGGAGCAGTATCTCCACCTACAGAAAGAAAATTATTACTAACCTCCTCCCTTTGGAAATCTTGACTTTGAATTTTTTTTGTCCTGAACCACGGATCCAACTGCAACAACAGCTTCTTGTTTTCATTCGTTATGAACATCCCCGCCAATCGGATCTTCGTGGTGGAGATTGTCCCACGAGCGCCTCGATTTCTTGCTTGTAAAGCCCTTAAGAGCTCTGCGTGACGGTTAGCCGCCTTCGTAGTCTCTTGCCGTCGCTCCTCGCGCATCGCCGTTAGATTGGCGTTTATTGCCTCGAGAAGGGTCATCATGCGATTTTCCCCATCGTTGGACATCGTCCAAGGATCGTCCTTTTCTGATACAAATTGATGTAAATAACGCAGCGGAATAGATAAACAAAAATGGCCTAAATCAATTCTTCTGCAAGGAATCGCAATTCCTTAAACAATAATCTCCTAAAAGATTATTCTGCAAGCCAAATTAATGACTTAGATAAACACACAGGGTGTAGGGTTTGCAAACTAGCAAATAAATTAATTGTTAAAAAGATCCCCTATTACAAAAGCCCTAGCAATCTATTTATACTCACAAATCCTAATAAATAAAGGAAAAGAAATAAAAAAAACCTAATCAGTAAAGAAAAAGAATCCTAATAACTTATTTAAAACCCCATAGACTAAAATAATCCTCGTCTCAAAATACTAAAATAAATAATAACGATAATAATATGAGACGAATCCAAACTAAAACAATAATAAAACAAAATAACAAGTTCCTGTAGCTTTTTATTGAAAGTGCACGGCATTACTCGTGAGCACGAGTCGTCCCTTTTTTTCAAGTCGTGCTGAATAAAAGTTGTTCTCCTTGTCACTTTTGCACTTTGATCCTTGAACTTTTCAGATTCGCACTTTGGTCCCTGAACTTCCACATGTGCTACATCATATTCCCCCACTTTAAAAGAACTCGTCCCCGAGTTCTCGCCCGAGGTCTGAAAAGTTCCGTCCCACCTAAAAAGATACTTTGAATAAACCAAAGTTTTTCGAGCAATTTGTCTTAGGATAATATTTTTACTGTCCCACTTGAAAATATATTTGGAGTAAATTCTTCTTTTTAGCACACTTTGGTGTAGAATAATTTTTCCCGAAAAAAGAATTATCCCTTCTTGCTTTGTTGGAATCGAATATGGAACATCTTCGACAATGTAGTCAAGAAATCCTCCATATACTAGATTTGATTTTTCCACAACCATCTTGTTAAAATCCGTTCCATCTCCAACATCCTTCTTCTCTTCAACAACGCTCAATTCTTTTTGATGTAGGACAATTTCTTCTGGATACAAAATTATACCTTCCCACGTGGTCGTATTTACATCTTGAACAATTTCATACGGAATGGTCAATTCTTTCTCCAAGTCATAAATATTCTTTTTTTTTTCCGAAGCCAGATTTTCATTAGTTGGTTCTAAAACTGTTTCTTTTGGAGCAGTATCTCCACCTACAGAAAGAAAATTATTACTAACCTCCTCTCCTTTGAAATCTTGATTTCGAATTTTTTTTGTCCTGATCCACGGATCCAACTGCAACAGCAGCTTCTTCTTTTCTTTCGTTATGAACATTCCCGCCAATCGGGTATTTGTGGTGGAGATTGTCCCCACTAGCGCCTCGATTTCTTGCTTGTAAAGCTCTCAAGAGCTCTGCGTGACGGTTAGCCGCCTCCGTAGTCTCTTGCCATCGCTCCTCGCGCATCGCCGTTAGATTGGCGTTTATTGCCTCGAGGAGGGTCATCATGCGGTTTTCCCCATCCGTGGACATCGTCAGAGGATCGTCCTTATCTGATACCAATTGATGTAAATAACGCAGCGGAATAGATAAACAAGAATGGCCTAAACCAATTCTTTTGCAAGAAATCGCAATTTCTTAAACAATAATCTCCTAAAAGATTACTTTGCAAGCCAAATTAATGACTTAGATAAACACACAAGGTGTAGGGTTTGCAAACTAGCAAAGAAATTAATTGATAAAAATATCCCCTATTACTAAAGCCCTAGCAATCTATTTATACTCGCAAATCCTAATAAATAAAGGAAAATAAATAAAGAAAACCTAATCAATAAAGGAAAAGAATCCTAATGACTTATTTAAAACCCCATAGACTAAAACACCCCTCGTCTCAAAATACTAAAATAAATAATAACGATAATAATATGAGACGAATCCAAACTAAAACAATAATAAAACGAAATAACAAGTTCCTGTAGCTTTTTATTGAAAGTGCACGACATTACTCGTGAGCACGAGTTGTTCCTTTTTTTCAAGTCGTGCCGAATAAAAGTTGTTCTCCTTGTCACTTTTGCACTTTGGTCCTTGAACTTTCCAAATTCGCACTTTAGTCCCTGAACTTCCACATGTGCTACATCATGCTCCCCCACTTTAAAAGAACTCGTCCCCGAGTTCTCACCCGAGGTCTGAAAAGTTCCGTCCCACCTAAAAAGATACTTTGAATAAACCAAAATTTTCGCGCAATTTATCTTAGGATAATATTTTTACCGTCCCACTTGAAAATATATTTGGAGCAAATTCTTCTTTTTATCACACTTTGGTGTAGAATAATTTTTTCCGAAAAAAGAATTATCCCTTCTTGCTTTGTTGGAATCGAATATGGAACATCTTCGACAATGTAGTCAAGAAATCCTCCATATACTAGATTTGATTTTTCCACAACCATTTTGTACAAATCCGTTCCATCTCCAACATCCTTATTCTCTTCAACAACGCTCAATTCTTTTTTATATAGGACAATTTCTTCTGGATACGAAATTATACCTTCCCGCGTGGTCGTATTTACATCTCGAACAATTTCATACGGAACGGTCAATTCTTTATCCAAGTCATAAATATTCTTTTTTTTTTCGAAGCCAAATTTTCATTAGTTGGTTCTAAAACTGTTTCTTTTGGAACAGTATCTCCATCTACAGAAAGAAAATTATTACTGACCTCCTCTCCTTTGAAATCTTTATTTTGAATTTTTTTGTCCTGATCCACGGATCCAACTGCAACAACAGCTTCTTTTTTTCTTTCGTTATGAACATCCCCGCCAATCGGTTCTTCGTGGTGGAGATTGTCCCCACGAGCGCCTCGATTTCTTGCTTGTAAAGCCCTTCAGAGCTCTGCGTGACGGTTAGCCGCCTCCGTAGTCTCTTGCCGCCGCTCCTCGCGCATCATCGTTAGATTGGCATTTATTGCCACGAGAAGGGTCATCATGCGGTTTTCCCCATCGTTGGACATCGTCCAAGGATCGTCCTTATCTGATACCAATTGATGTTAATAACGTAGCGGAATAGATAAACAAGAATGGCCTAAACCAATTCTTCTGCAAGTAATCACAATTCCTTAAACAATAATCTCCTAAAAGATTATTCTGCAAGCCAAATTAATGACTTAGATAAACACACAAGGTGTAGGGTTTGTAAACTAACAAAGAAATTAATTGATAAAAAGATCCCCTATTACAAAAGCCCTAGCAATCTATTTATACTCGCAAATCCTAATAAATAAAGGAAAAGAAATAAAGAAAACCTAATCAATAAATAAAAAGAATTCTAATGACTTATTTAAAATTCAATAGACTAAAATACCCCTCGCCTCAAAATACTAAAATAAATAATAACTATAATAATATGAGTCGAATCCAACTAAAACAATAATAAAACGAAATAAACAAGTTCGTAGCTTTTTATTGAAAGCGTACGACATTACTAGAGCACGAGCTGTTCCTTTTTTTCAAGTCGTGCCGAATAAAAGCTTGTTCTCCTTGGCTACTTTTGCACTTTGGTCCTCGAACTTTCCAAATTCGCACTTTAGTCCCCGAACTTCCACATGTGCTACATCATGCTTCCCACTTAAAAAGAACTCGTCCCCGAGTTCTCTCACCGAGGTCCGAAAAGTTCCGTCCCACCTAAAAAAAAGATACTTTGAATAAACCAAAAATTTTCGCGCAATTTATCTTAGGATAATATTTTTACCGTCCCATCACTCGAAAATATATATTTGGAGCAAATTCTTCTTTTATCACATTCCCGTGTAGAATAATTTTTTCTCCGAAAAAAAGAATTATCCCTTCTTGCTTTGTTGGAATCGAATATGGAACATCTTCGACAATGTAGTCAAGAAATCCTCCATATACTAGATTTGATTTTTTCCACAACCATTTTGTACAAATCCGTTCCATCTCCAACATCCTTATTCTCTTCAACAACGCTCAATTCTTTTTTTATATAGGACAATTTCTCTGGATACGAAATTATACCTTCCCGCGTGGTCGTATTTACATCTCGAATACCTCATACGGAACGGTCAATTTTTTATCCAAGTCATAAATATTCTTTTTTTTCGAAGCCAAATTTTCATTAGTTGGTTCTAAAACCTGCTTCTTTTGGAACAAGATATCTCCATCTACGTACGTAAAGAAAAATTATTAATGACCTCCTCTCCTTTGAAATTCCGGCTTTTGAATTTTTTTGTCCTGATCCACTGATCCAACCTGCAACAACAACTCTCTTTTTTTCTTTCGTTATGAACATCCCCGCCAATCGGTTCTTCGTGGCGGAGATTCACCCCACGAGCGCCTCGCGATTTCTTGCTTGTAGCCCCCGCAAGGGCTCCGCGTGACTCGCTAGCCGCCTCCGTGGTCTCTTGCCGTCGCTCCTCGCGCATCATCGTTAGATTGGCATTTATTGCCACGAGAAGGGTCATCATGCGGTTTTCTTCCCCATCGCTGGGACATCGGCTCCAAGGATCGTCCTTATCTCGATACCAATTTGGAGTGTTAATAACGTAGCTTAATAGATAAACAAGAATGGCCTAAACCACCCTTTTCCGCAAGCAATCACAATTCCTTAAACAATAATCTCCTAAAAGATTATTCCTGGGCAAGCCAAATTAATGACTTAGATAAACACACAAGGCGTAGGCTTTGCAGAACCAACAAAGAAATTAATCGATAAAAAGATCCCCTATTACAAAAGCCCTAGCAATCTATTTATACTCGCAAATCCTAATAAATAAAGGAAAAGAAATAAAGAAAACCTAATCAATAAAGGAAAAGAATCCTAATGACTTATTTAAAATCCTATAGACTAAAATACCCCTCGTCTCAAAATACTAAAATAAATAATAATGCTGACGTACTATTTCTTTCATGGTCGGATTGATTTCTCTCAGAGGCGGGCGCCCACTGCGAAGGGAGGCGGGCGCCCGAGAGACGAAGATGGAGCCGGTGGCATCTTGGCTGAGGTGGCCGCATGGAGGTTCCCCGGGCGGACGCATCAAACACCGTAGGCGTAGCCTCAGACAGACAAAGTCGCGGGCTGTTATTCTTTGCGCGCCTCAAGCATGACGAGGGGTTTTGGACCAACGGGTTTCTGGTTTATTTAATCTCAGTTGGGCTAGGGTTTGTAAACATATAAATACATGTTTTGTAACCTATGTAAACTGGAACATATTTTGCACAATAATATACAGAAACGGAGATTCAAAACCCCAATCAATTCTTCTCTTTCTTTTTCGATTTCTCATTGCTTTGATACCAGTTGTTGTACAATGCAGCAGAAGCAAAGAGAACAATAACCAAATAACACACAAGCAAAAAGTTCAAGGCTCGTTTGGTAGCAAAGGGGTATTCGCAGCAAGAGGGGGTGGATTATAATGAGATTTTTTCGCCTGTTGTGAGACATACTTCCATTCGGATTGTGAAGGCCAGAACAAGACTATGATTTGGTGTTGGAGCAGATGGATGAAAACTACGTTTCACGGGGTGAGTTGGATGAGCAGATTTTCATGGAGCAAACCACATGGGTTCACTGATCTCTAGCAGAGAATTTGGTTTGTAGATCAAGAAGTCATTTTATGGGCTGAAGCAGCCTCCGAGGCACTGCATACGAGGTTTGACCCTACATGGCACGTATTGGCATGCGTTGTGAGATGATTGCCGTTGTACAAGAGCCTCGATGATGGTTCTTTTATTTTTCTCATCAGATGGGTGGGACGATATATGCTTATCAGCGGGTAGGAGTAAGAACGAGGTCAATCGCTTGAAGGCCTTGTCGAGTAGCGTAGTTTGACATGAAGAATTTGGGGAAGCCAAGAAGATTCTTGGGACGGAGATTCGCCGAGACGTAAAAAATCTAGGGACGTGGTTGTCTCAAGTCAAGCAAGGAGAAGGTGTCGGGAGTAGGTTCACACGTGGATGCAAAACCTGCGAAGACACCATTGGCGTAGTCATTTTAATTTATTCGCTCGGGACTCCCGAGTTCGATCAAGATATTCAGAGTATGTCAAAGGTTCCCATGCAAGCGCAGCTGGGATGTCTCATGTATGCTAGCGGTTGCACGAGGCCGATTGGGCGCAAGCACAGGTTAGCAAATATATGGCGACCAGGTAAAACAAGACTGGGAAGCAATAAGTGGATTCTCGTATATTTGAAGGGTACTACGGATTATGGCATCATGCTCGAGGTAAGAGTGAGGAGCTTTCTGTTGTGGGGCATGTTGATTCACATGCGGTGACTCGATCTGAGGAGGTCGACTACTGTTACGCGCTTACTCTGCGGCGGACCCACATGCTGGAGATCTATGATTCGCCTCGATCATTGCATTGTCTACAACGGAAGCTGTGAGTATACGGCAGCGGCTGAGCCGCAAAGGAAGCCTTTGCATGGGCTTCGTGGGTTCGGGTCAACGAGTTGGCATTCAAAGAAGTGGAATGGTTACTTTGCGGATAGTCAAGCGCGATATTTAGCAGCGAAGAATCACATTTATCATCAACGGACGGGCGATATTGATGTTCCGGTTTCACAAGATTCTAGAGTTGATCGATACGGGTGAGGTCAGTGTTGCAGGCTGGTTCACACCACTTCGAGAATGCCGCTACATGCTGACGAAGCCGATTACACCGACAAGTTCAAGCATTTGTTTGGACTTGTTGCACATCTTTAGTCATAGAGATGGGGAGGTTCGAGCCGGTTCCTTGTATTTTCCGTTGGTTTGGGTGAACACTCGCCAAGGTGTGAGATTTGGCTGATGCGGCTCGTTTCTTTCATGGCCGGATTTCTTCCTGAGTTTTAGCGCCCCCACCAAGGTGAGGCTGCGCCCGGAGAGATGTAAGATGGAGCCGTGGCATCTTGGCTCGAGGCGTCGCATGGAGGTTCCCTGGGCGGACTCATCAAACACCGTAGGTGTAGCCTCGGCACGCACAAAGTCGCGTGGCGCCCGGTTATTCGGGCGCGCCAAGTATGATCTGGGTTTTTGGGCCAAAGGGTTTCTCGGGTTTATTTAATCTCGCTTGGGCTAGGGTTTGTAAAACATATAAATACATGTTTTGTAACCTATGTAAACTCGAAACAGATTTTGCACAATAATATACTTTAAACTAGAGATTCAAAACCCCAATCAATTCTTCTATTTCTTTTTCGATTTCTCATTGCTTGATTGCTTGTGTGTTCTTTCGTTATTGTTCTCTTTGCTTCCGCTGCATTGTACAACAAATAACGATAATAATATGAGACGAATCCAAACTAAAACAATAATAAAACAAAATAACAAGCACCATAGCTTTTTATTGAAAGTGCACGACATTACTCGTGAGCACGAGTTGTCCCTTTTTTTCAAGTCGTGCTGAATAAATCTTGTCCTCCTTGTCACTTTTACACTTTGGTCCTTGAACTTTTCAGATTTGCACTTTGGTCCCTGAACTTCCACATATGCTACATCAAGGCGGGACATAGACGGGGCCGAGAAATTAGACAAATTTATAAATATATTTCATATAAAATGAAATTTCAGTTTTAATGTTACCAATAAGAAAAATATAAGTCAACAACAATACAACATTTTCATGTGCCAAAAATCATATAACCATTACTTCAAACTTTTTAAACAAAGTAATCAAATAACCAATTTCTTTGAGACGGGAAAGAGAGGGTTTAAAATTTAATGAATTTATAGTCGATGATAGAGATGGTGGATTTGACTCGTGGAGATGAGGAAAGAGAACGATGAAGATGATGGACAAATGGAGAGAGAACAACGGAGAAGAGAGAGTAGAGAGACGATGTCATCGAGAAATTGAGAGATAGAGGCCTAACGGAGATTTCAGAGATGATAAAAAATAGGGAAAATACCAAAAACCCATGTGAAAAACTTTTATATCCAAAAAATCTTAAGAATAATTATTCAATCTAAAAAGTCACAAAATTCAACTTTCAAAGCCAAAAAGTTCAAAAATTAATTATTTAACGAATGTCGTTATTTTTGGAACTTTTATAAGATGAAAATTTATTTTCTAAGAATAGTGAGGTGTCACATGTGTTTTTGACTCTTAGAATGTAATGCTATATTATATTCAGAAATAATAATAAAAAATATTATAAAAAGTAATAATAATAAGATATATTTTTAATCTCATGTCCAATAATAATTAGAAAAGCAATTACATTGTCTTATTAAATTTAATTGTTATAACTTATAATTATAAAAATTAAAAAATATAATTATAATAATCATGAATTATTTTCCATATATCATCACTATCAACATTATTTTAAATTATTACTTTAATTTTTTTACAATTATATTAATAATAAAAGTAATATAATTATTTGTAAATTATTATTACTATTATTGTTCAAGATGGATAAATTTTATATTTGTAAAAAGCATTTTCATGTCCAACTGGTGAATAGGCCATTTCTTGGATAGAGATAAACTGAGAATTGTCCTTATTGTTGCTGGCTTAACAACAGGACTAAATGTCTCCTACAATCTACCCCAACTTGTTGAGTTTTGCCATCCCCAACCAATCTTGCTTTATGCCTTTCAATAGAGCCGTCCGACCTATGTTTATCCACATAAAGCGAATCACATTAACATTAGGAGGACGGGGTACCAAATCCCAAGTCCTATTTGTAATTAAAGCATCAAATTCATTATTCATGGCCATCTTCCAATTAGGGTCATTTAAAGCCGACACTGGGTTACGAGGCAAATGAGATATATACACGGTAGAATTAAGATTGAATTGTTGTTTGGGTTTAAAAATGCCGTGTTTACTCCTCGTAACCGGACCAATAGACTCTACAGAAGAAGTGGGCTGCACATGTGGGGCTGGTTCAGAAATGTGGGGTAGCTCAAATGGAGAAGATGGGCCAGAGGCCTGTTCGGCCGGCCCAGACATGGCAGGGACCAGACGAGATGGCAACTTGGCCATGGACTGGGAAGAAGGTCCAGATGGATTTGGGCTGTTATTATAACTAAGCATTTGGTCTAGAACATAAAGGTTTGAGCCGTTTTGAAGAAAGTTATAAGAAGAAGAAGTGGCCTGGTGTAATTTTGAAAATGGAATTGCGTCTCATCAAAAATTACATGCCTAATGATTATGATTTTTCGCTAGAATAAATCATAGCACTTGTACCCACGATGGTTAGAAGGAAAACCTAGAAAGACACAAGGGGTGGAACGTGCTTGAAGTTTGTTAATCGTGTAAAAGGGAAAGAGTAGATAACAAAGACAACCAAACACGCGTAAATGGGAATAAGATGGAAAATGTTTGTATAGAATTTGCAGTGGAGATTGTAAATTTGTATTTTTGTGAGGGATTATGTTTAACAAATATGTGGCCATTTGTAATGCATGATGGCAAAAAGAAGGAGGTAAGGAGGCATGAACCATTAATGTCCGAACAATATTGTTTATGGAACGAATTGTCCGCTCCACTTTTCCATTTTAAGAAGAAGTATATGAACAAGATAGACAGAGTGATAAACCATGACTTTTACAAAAAATCCAAAATTGAGTGTTGTCGAATTCCTTACCATTGTCACTTTGGAAGGTCTTAATCTCTCGCTCAAATTGAGTACAAATAAAATTTCTGAACTCTAAAAATTTGGAGAATACTTCGGATTGATTAGACAGAGGAAAAGTCTATAAGAAATTTGAGCAATCATCCAATAAAAGCAAATAATAACGATGTCCCATTGAACTTAACACCGAAGAAGTCCAGAGATCACTATGGACAATGTCAAAAGGGAAAATAGTACTTGAATTTGACGGGGAAAAAGGTAATCTAACAAGTATTCCTAAAGAACACGCATAACATACATGAGACAACTTTGTATGAGCACATATGATTATTTTATTCTTCCTAAGAGAATCTAAGATATGAGCTCCTAGATGACTCAATATCTCGTGCCATCTAGTATGAGACAAAGAAGCAAAAGCAAAAGATTTGTTGTTGAAATTGGTGGTGAACATATAAAGATCCCCCGTACTCTCACATCTCATTAAGTGATTTTTCGTTCGAAAATTCTTCACATAAAAATCAAACGAGTCAAACTTAACAGATACGGAGTTATCAATGGTAAATTTTCGAACGAAAACTAAATTCTTAACGATTTTAGAAACATGAAGAACATTTTTTAAAATGAGGTGTGGATTATAACACAGTGTGACCAATGCCTTGTAGCAGAATCGAATGACCATTACTAACAATAATGTTATTTTTTATGCTTGAATTGAAATAGGAAGAGAGATTACCTGAAGTCGAGAGAGGGATTGAAAGAGTTAACCCCGTGCTCTGATACCATAAAGGAAATTATTTTCGTGTCTCTCATTCATCTATGAGATTACATTATATACAAATACTAAGTCCTCTATTCTATCCTATAATTATGGTAACCATATAACAAAATACTTAATCTAGATACACAAAATAAGGAAAAAGATAAATAGTAATTTATAAAAACATATTATCCTAATATAACTCCTAGACTTGATGAAGGCCAAACGGGTAACTCGGCCCGGCTCGGCCCGGCCCGTCGAAGTGCGGACAAACGGGCTTAACCCGGCCCGTCCGTGAGAGGAAACGGGCTAAAGCCCGGCCGGCCCGTCTGTTGTTCCATGGTGAGGCCCGCCCGTTTGACCCGGATCCAAGGATCCACGGGCCAAACGGATTTTACCTTTTTTTTAAAAAAAAAAATCTGAAAATGCTTGAATTTTTTTTTTTAAAATACAAAATTCTTTAGAATTAAACAAAGAATTTTATTAAAAAAAAACTTAGTCTCAATAATGTTAATTATATTTTCTAAGAGGTATAAAATTATAAACATTTATTAACTTAAGTAAATAAAAGTTTATAATTATAAATTTTTATTTAATATAAATTTTATTTACTTAAGTAAATAAAAGTTTATAATTATACCTATTAGAAAATATAATTAACATTATTGGGATTTGGGACTAAGTTTTTTTTTAATGTACTTATTTTTTTTTAATAAATGAAGTATATCTTAGAAAATAATTTAGTAAAAACAATGTACATTTATTTTTTAATAAATGAAGTATACATTTGTGAACGTTGTAAAATAAATGAAGTAAAATTATGAAATAACGTAGTCAATTTACTAATAGAACACAACATATTTTTTTTTGGATTTTCATTGTCTTCAAACAATAAAATTACCTCCACCTTCTTTCTTCATGGGATGGGAATATGGGATGGATTTGAGAAAATTTAGAGGTTGTATGATTTTTTTTTTTTGGGAGAAAATTAGAAGTAAGAAGTGTTATTTATAGTTTTTCAGAATTTTTTTTGACCAAAATGCCCCTCCAACGAATATATTAACGGATATATATATATATAAGGACATTAAGGTCATTTCACAAAAAAATAATAAAAAAAAATTCAAAAAACGAGCCAAACGGACTTGGGGCAAACGGGCTTTGGAAGCCCGCCCGTCCCCCTATAAATTAAACCGGGCCTGTACCGTATATTTCTCGGGCCAGTCTACGGGCTTGCCCACGGGCCACGGGTAAAACGGGCCACGGGCCGAAAAAAAAATCCACAGGCCTAAGCCCATTTTGGCCTTCATCACTCCTAGTCTAATATTTTAACACTCACAAAAATTACTTTTTCTTAATAACCGTATAACCGTGTATAGTTAAACCAAATATCTTATTGTGGGACGGATGTAGTAATATACTCCCTCCGTCCCAGCCCAATTGATACTTATTTCCTTTTTGGTCCGTCCCAGCCCAATTGATACTGTCCAAAATGGAAGGGAATCTTACTATTTTTCCCACTCATTCTCTCTCCTATTTCACTTTTACACTCACAACATTCTCTCTCCTAACTATTCCTCCCACTCATTCTCTCTCCTATTTAATTTTTCATACTCACAACATTTTCTTTCACTTTTTCTCTCTCTTACTTTTCCTTAATCTGTGTTCCCAAAATTTTGGTATCAGTTGGGCTGGGACGTAGGAAGTATATGATAACTATTACTATTAATAGTATTAGTTAGTTACTCACTCCGTCTTATTATGTTTGACCACATTTTTATTTTTGTTTGGTCACTTATAAACCTTCTTATTTTCCTATTATACCCTTACTTATGTTTTATATTTAACTAATCAATTAGATATGCACGAATTCCCATGCCATAATTAAGAAAGGGTATAATTGAAAATATAAAAATTAAACAAGACATTTATTAATGTTTTTAAGCTATTTAATTTTGTCGTGTGGCCAAATATAATGAGACGCAGGGAGTATAATAATTACTATACAGAGTAACCATTACCAATTAACTTATTATTAGTAATACTACTATTTAATATAATTATTATATAAGGTAACTATTAAAATTACTATTTAAGGAGTAAATACTATTATAGTAAAATATAATTACGAACATTATTTTTTCTATTACATTAAAATATACTTCTACTAACCAAGAAATTATCATACTAATTTATCAAATATATACTTATAGTATATTAAAGTAGGCCAGAATGAATCTAGGCATGACACCTCAGCACAAAATTGGTAAAACTTCTTTTCGGGCATGCCATCTCAGCGGTTTACTTGGCAACCCTTGGCTTTTCATATTCGGCTAAACATACTTCATGAACAGTTGAATACTCATGGTATGTGAATGAATGCAATTAACTGTTACACTGAATATATGTATATGAATTGTTATAGTGATATATTACAATAAATCTATGTATCACATATGAACAGATAGGTATCTATTGAATGAAAGAATTAATGTAAATAACTTTTTCTATTATCTTGGTGCCATTTACTAGACAAAATGAATCGGAAACTAGAATAGGTATATTAATTGATACAGACATTAGGTATACCTTGATATGGCTATAAGTACATGCATATATTCTTTGTACATTATAATCATAGTGTTCATAATAACTTATAGGAACAATATTTATATACACTTGGTAGCAAACTACTTAATCTAAATAGCCACACAATTAGAATGTAACTGAACTTTTCTTGACCTTCCGAATTACTAATTGAATGATGCATGTGTCTCCCGGCATTTCTGCTTCTTACGAACTGCAGGATTAATAGCATTTGTGGCCATTTAAAAATGTGATTACAGTTACTCTCAACATATATATCAACAAATTATTTTAACGTAGTGGATTGAAGCAATCAAATCCAGCATTTCAAATGGCTCCCCAACTAATTTACATAGAGCAGTTTCAAAGAGGGAGATGCGATAAGAAATTTGTCATTCGTGTCAGTCGCATGTGGAGTTCTTATAACACAAGAAAGATCGAGATCTAATGAGTGTCGACTTTGTGGCAATAGATGAAAAGGTTAGTTTAGAAACTATCACTACTTCATGCTAACATTGGATGAATAAATACTTTTTTTCTCTAACAAAGTTTGTTTCTCTTTTATAATACAAGGATCATGCCATCCAGTGTACCATTCGGAGCAGATTCATACCTGACTTCCAAGGACTATTTGTTGAAGGCTCATTTTATAGCATAAAAAACTTCTCACTTGAATTTCGAAAACCATAGTTTCGAGTAATACAAAGGAAACATTATTTGCTCCTGGATGCATCGACATTTGTAGAGGAGATTGTCAGAAATCCTCCAAAAATTCCTAGGCATTTTTTCCAGATTGTTCCCTTCAACATACTTCTGGAAACCAGTGATAACAAGAAAAATTTATGTGGCAAGTACCTGACTGACCTTTATTTTATTGTACTTAATTCAGTCCATTGAATCTCACTCCTAAATTTCTCTCATTTATAGATATTATTGGATATGTGGTTGGTGCTTCTGATGTTGTTCAACGTATGAGTAATTTCAAACCAGTTTCAATGCAGTATATAAATCTTAAAGACGCTAGGTCCGTTTTCTCCCTAACACTGTATTAGGTATTTGATGTGTAAATGTAATGACTCGGTTAACAGATATCTAAGCCACTTTAAATATATGTAAGGGACTAAAATTTAGGATTACTCTATGGGTGATGTTGTCATTAACAAGGCTGCTGTAATACCCGCAAGTAATCAGCGTGTTTGGATTATCACGTCAGCTATTGTTAAACTTGAATCCAGTGGTTCATATATCTCTTATATTTCTTTAGTAAATCGTTAATAATATTACATGTGACGCCTGACAATATTCATGTATGCCACTTCTCTATTGGCAGGGAGTTTAGGAATATCGTCAAGCAGTGCCACACATTTATACAACGATGACTCAATCCTTGAAATTAAGGAATTTATTAGCATGTAAGTAGTTAAATATATAATGAGTTTATCACTGTAAAAAATTAATCTTCAATTTATGGATAAAACAGCTTCTAAAATCTATGAAATATCTAGGTATAATGCATATGAAGAGGAATCTGAAATCGGAAAGATCACTATCACATCCAGCTGTGTATCTAAGGATGACTACCAGCAAAATAAGAAACTTATGCAAGAAATTAAGGTTATGTTGTTTCGGAATGAGAAGTTGGTAAATATGGGTTACTCTTTCATTATCTTCGACTTAAATCTTTCACCAATACTTTCAACGATTAACTCTTATTATCTACACTCACACTGTCCTCCATTTGTCAGAAATCTCCGTTGTATGTTTATGGCAGTATATCACACATTGAGGAAATGAATGGTTCGAAATATAATTCATGTCGCACTTGCAATAGAAAAGTTCATCTTAAAGACGACAAACAACACTGTGAAGAGTGTAAGAAGGATGAATTGTATCCAATCATGAGGTATTTTTTTATTCAAGATACTTTTTTATTTTGTTTTAATTATAAATAAAGTATGAAATCCTTCTAAATGACAATTTCATTAAACCTTCCCTTACACTGACTGTGAATAGGTATCGTTTGGAGGTTGAGTTACATGATGGCACGGATTCGTTAAAGTGTGTTTTATTTGACCGAGATGTTGAGAAGTTAATTAAAATTAAGGCTCATGATTTGGCTCAGATGGTCGACGAGATAATTACCCTGACCATGCACTTAAGTATTTTTAAAACTATAATTTTCAACCATTTGTAGTAAGATTCAAATCTTTTAAATTGTTGAAGATAATTATTTTTTAATAGGAGGGCTATGCAGAGCCTTTGACAAGACAGATAAGGAAAGTTATAGGCAAGTGCCATATTTTCCAGGTTCAGCATAACGAGACAAGTTTAGGTCGCATAAATGAAAATTTTACTGTTAAAATGGTGTTATTTGAGGATGAAATTCGTGAGAATGCAGATGACAAGGTTAACATGTTTGACTTAACATATAATACGGGGAAAATTTATGTGCAATAATTATTAACTTTCATATTTACCTTGCTATGTGCAGATGGCTGAGAATGATCAAAGGCTTGCTTCTTCTTCAGCAGGTGTCAAGACCCCACATACCTATGATAAAAAGACCACCAATAAGAAAAGGTAATATTGGAAAAAAATACTTATTTTTTAGTTGGCCTCAATTTTGACTGATTAAATTTATGCTAAATGATCCGGTGGTAATAATCGTGCATCTGAGGAAGGATGTGCTGAAGAAACAATTGAAGGTGAGGGGGAGCATCAGAATGAAAGTAACAAGAAAGCAAGGAGAGTGTTGAACTTTTGAAAATTTGGGAGGTTTTCCTCTTTTTTTTATTTCTTTTTTTTTGGTGAATTGGTATGTAATAAAGCCATTTTTGGCTATGAATTTTACTGTAGCTGCTGAGTAGAAGATTAATAGGAAAGTAGAATTCATTCTAAGGAGAGTGTTAAACTTTTGACAATTTGAGAGTGTGGTACTCTAATTTCTTTATATCCCAATTTAGTTCTCCATTCTACTAGAATTTAAATTATATTTTAATTGGTTGGGATTATACAAGGAACAATGTGGAAAGAAAAAATAGTAATCTATAATCCCACCCTAACTATATGAAAATAAAATTTATTCAAATTGCAGCCTTACGATAAACCCTATGACTAACGATTTACATGAACGTAGTGTGGTGTGTTAGGATAATTTAAACAACAACATAATGAGACCTAAGTGCATTTTATTATGTATTGTACTAATGTAATAAATATAAACATTACAATTGAGAAAGAGCATTTAAGATGCAGAGTAATCGAAATCTATACTCCTTACATAACATAGTAATGAGGAAATTGAACAAATAATTGTTATATTCAATATACTTTTGCTCAGTGAAGTAGATAACATTGTTCAAAACTCAATAGGAATATTACAATTTCTTATAAACTTATTGTATAAATAGAAAGAAATTAACATTTTCCCTTTCACTAAGTGTGTTAATATGGGACGAAGGAAGCATGTATTATGTTTTTAAAAATGACAATTGAAATTTCTCTAACCCTCTGTGGTTACGAAACTTCGTTGTTTATGTTATTTTCTATATATCAAAGAGTCTTTTGGATTAACATTATTCTGACTTCTCTAAAATACTTTTCCGTAATATTGTATTGTTAAAATTCTAAAGTTTCTTTTTCCTGTAATATCTTAAGAGCTCTATATTTGCTTGGAATTTGAATAGATTAATATCAGGTCAAAAGTTTTATACTCAGAATACATTTTGTTTCCCATTCCAATAGATTTAATGCAGTTTATTCAATGAATTTTATATTGGTTTCGTATTCTAGATGGATTTAAAATGAATAATATATTGAAATCATTGAAGTTGGGAATATCAACATCCTAATATTTATGTACTCTCACATATAGAAATTTCTTTGCTACAACACAGATGCAGGAGAAATAGATTTCGCTATACTGAACCAAGAGTTATAGTCATATGGCTAACAAGCGTAGTCGTGAACAGCTTGATAGTGATCATGTATCCCAAGGTCACGGTAACTTCATTATCAACCTCAATCAATTTCTAAATATCGTCTAATTAGTCTCAAATTCCTTTTAATTAATTAAATATGTGTTAATACTATGTCGCAGTCCCAATTTCAAAAGAAAAGGCAAGGGAAAATCGTGCTATTAGAGTAGCTATGTTAGCTTACTTACGACATAAGAAAACCACTCTACGACATCATATGGCATGTAATCCAGGTATACAATTAATATAAGTTAAACACTCACAAAATTGTAAACTTTTGCTCTAAAAAAATACTAAATTCCCGCATATGATAGATATCGACTGCCTCAGATTCAATTGTTGCTACACACTAAATTTAAGTAATTATGTTAAACAAGTTTCATTAAATTGATGGCTAAGTATACAATTAATTTGGAGAGCAACTTCGTCCAAGAGAACCAAGAAATCTACAATTATTGAAGAAAGCAACTTTAATCAGGGCTCAACAAGTTATAATATGCATATATCCGATAATATTTAAAGATTTCACCTTGAAATTATTAAATTACGCCTTTTGTATTAGTTTACATATATATGCTCTTTTTAAAAACAGCTGAAGCAAGACGTATGTATGCAAAGCAAAGAAGGTACGAGAGAAAATGCTTGCGAGATTTAAATCGCTCGACCAGAGGGAAAGTCCAGTCAAACAATGCTCTGCAAAGGCCTGGTAACTTAAGGCGTATTTCAAATGCTCAAGGTACTTGACTATATCATCATCGATAGCAACTACATTCATCATTATTGTAATACCCCAAATTTTAAGGTAGTGATTTGAAAGAAAATAAAGATTTCATTTTTACTTGGTAGTGGGCCACATCAGTCTTTGCATGAAAATTTGGTGGATATCATATTGATTCCCACGTGGCTATTGTAGACGTGTAATTTTTAGTAGCAAAGAAGTGGACTTTCTTTGGCCAGCAAGTATAGTATTAAGCTTGAGGTGGATTTTAATTGGTGACTCCTCCCTATTAGCAAGTAATATCTATACTCTGGAAGCTTAACTATTTATGGGTCAAGCAAGTTCGTTGTGGAGTTAAAGAATGCAATAATAAGGTTTGAGCCGTGTACTGTTTATTTACTGAGTTTGCTATGAAATTAATTTGGTGATCCGATATTAGCAGTTTTGGGGTAAGGAGACTACGCAGTATTGATTCTGTGTCAGTTTAGTCATTTTATTTATACCCTATTATTGTCGTACTCCTCTTTATTGACATGTATATTTATTGTTCGGTCTGATTTGATACTTGCTTTGGCTTTGGATTTGCTCGATAAATATTATTATGGTATTGAAAGCATTCTTATGTGATTTGGTTCTCAAATAATGAGATTTGTTATATGAAATGGTTCAATGTGGCTAATTATGTGACGGTTGCAGTGGACTCGGTTCTTATATTTGAGTTAGGTCGGCTCCGTTAAGGGCGGCCATGTTAGTGTTATGCCCTAGGCCTATGATTGATAGACTTATGTGTTGACATTATTTATTATTATATGAGATATATTTATCATTTAATTATTATATGTTTTGTATATTTGTTTATAATAATCTCCGTCTCTAATTACTAAGAGAATAATTAGTATAATTGTCAATGGATAATCATAAGATAATTATATGCATAGAGATGCACATTGAAATTATGGGTACTTGTTAGAGAACAAGTGACTGGACTTGACCCGCATGAGATTTATGTCATGATCAAATGTCATAATTAAATCTCATAAGGTTACTTCATTTAGTCCCTAGACCTGAGATTATCATGACCTTACATATGATGAAAGTCATATTTGATTTTAGTCAAATGATATCTTAACACGATATTTATAAAGGCTAATTTTGGCATGATCAGATTCATGATGGGAAGGATGATAAGTCAAGATGTAATTTGTCCCTCAAAAGAGAGATGTTTTGCTTGGGCCCCTCGATGAGTGATAATGATGTAAGTGTATGGCCATACCCCAATGTGATTGGAATTATCATTATACTCGAAATCGAGAAAGCATTGAACAAAGACAAGTTGACGAGAACCATGACTTGTGTTCAATATAACATCGTGAGACAAAGGAAAAAATGGAAGTGTACCATTGAAAACATGAACTCTTACGTTACATTATTTGGGTAGACATAATGGCTTGCTAGAGTCCGTTTATGTCTTATGAGGGTCGATGTGATCGAACTCAATGCCAACATAATGTAATCCTATTGGGTCACACACAACTAGAATGAATTGATTAAACCATTGGAAGAATGATTGAGAAATTCCTCATCAGCCTTGTATGGTCGTGCGACACAACTAGGCCATGTGCCTCGTGTGGTCGTGCGACAGAACAAGCCACTGAGGCGATTTACAGAATCCTTTCCTAATTTGATTAGAATTCATATTCTATACTAATGTAGTATAAATATGAACGTCTGTCAACCCTAAAAAGCTAGCCGAAATTCTTAAAAGAAATTCACAACAATATTCTCAATATTATTCCAAGGTTTATAGGATCTAGCAATCTTCAAGAAATTGTTCTTGGATTCATTCAAAGGTGTGGATACCGAAAGAGGGTCTTCGCTCATTCATCGATCAAGGCCTAGAGTTCAAGCAATCTGAAGAACGAAGTTTGTGATTTGAAATCAAATTATTAAATCGTTCGATAGCTCAAGAACGGAAAGCATTCAAGGTTGGTTATATCTATCTCTAGTTTTCAAATTAATTGTATAGAACGGATCCTAGGCTCCTTGGGTTTTATGTTATTTGATGCTTAATTCCGCTGCGCATGGACCCGTAAAATCCAACAGTGGTATCAGAGCCCCGTTCGTATCATTAAGTTTGAATTAACATGCTAGAAAAGTAATATAAATTGTTTATATGTTCTTTTGCACATTATGTATACGATAGATTAATTGTTTTTGAAACAATATGCCTAAAACGTGTTCTATTGATATTGAATTAAATCTGTTAAAAGTCGTTTACATGATTTAATTGATCTGTGATTTAGAATTGATTGAATTTTGGAAATCTGAAAATAGTCATCCTGTGTCACGCGACAGAACCTGCTTCTGTCACACGACACTTCTAGCCCAATCTGGGCAGTATCAGTTTGTTGAACAATCTGGTTAATTTGTAAATGTGTTTTACAATCTAATTATGTGTTAATCTGGATGCTATAAATTAAGTTTATAGGGCTATCTAGATTAATTCATTGTTTATGCATGCTTAGTTAATTAAAATATGATTTTATTAATTGTTGCGATGCATAATTTATTTGTTCTTACGTGTTAAGAAATTTTATGTTTAGTTGAAACATTGCATTGTAGTTTCCTAATATATTTAGATTTAGATATTAAAATTTTGGTTTTATGATTGTTTATGGAAAACGAGTCATTTTATGCGAAATTTAAAAGGAAACTGATTGTTTATAAAGGTAGTGATTATGTTGCCAAATCAAAGCTGATTTCTGATTGTGCATGTCTAGGAAAGTTCTATCGAAGGAGAGATTTGATACTTAAGTAGTCCTTGTGGCTCACATATCTTCCTGGAAACTTACCTGGTGCACGATTATGAATATCTTTGCTGATATGCTTATAATCTACTTTTAAAGAACCTTCATTTAACTTTTAAGTTCTTTATGTCAATTCATGATTAAAACACTTGAAACCATTCGGATAGTTTTGGGTGGGCTTGCCATAGCAAGGTACTTTGATTCTATTCAAATGCGAGCAAGATGAGGAAATGGTGGTTCCTATACGTTTAAAGTGAATGAACTTAATTGGGTTATCAAAATGATTTTGGACCCAAGGCATAAGATGAGATTAAAATATGTCTAGACATATGATGTCTTAAATAAATCTCATAAAAGATCTAAGAGTCATATATGTGATATGATTGATGTTTCTACCTAATTAATTTAGTTTTGAGCGGTTTGCCATAGCAAACTTGAAATTAAATTAAAGTTGGATCTTAGCCCATTAAATGTATATTATGCTTATTTGCATTGAAAGGTGTATAATTTAGTGGGAGCATTTATAAAAATGCATTATACTTCTCATATAATATGTTTACTTATATGTGTTCATATTTTATTTATATCTTTTTGTAGAATAAATGGCATCAAACAATAATCACCTGTCACTGCGATCTCTTCTTCAGAAGAAGAAGTTGGAAGAGAATGGTACAAACTATATGGATTTGATCCGTAGTGTGAGAATTGTTCTCAGGCAAAAGGAAAAACTGTACGTTCTCGAGGAACCTATTCCACCTGAACCTGCTGCCAATGCTACTAGGGCAGTAAGGGACCAATATCTGAAGCACAAGCGTGATTCCACTGATGTTGGTTGCCTCATGCTCTCTGCCATGTGCAAGAACCTTCAGAAGGATCTTGAGCACTTGGGGACAGTTGATCTAAACAATCGACTGATGGAAATGTTCCAAGTACAAGCCAGGCAAGAAAGGTACAACACAGTTAAGGTCTTGACCTCATGCAAGATGAGTGAAGGACAAGCTGTTGGTCCCCATGCTCTTAAGTTGAAGGGCCACATTGAGCATCTTGATAGGCTCGGTTTTCCAATTAGCCAAGAGTTGGCTACCGACATAATATTGAATTCATTGCCCAAAAGTTTTAGTCATTTCATAATGCACTATAACATGGGTGGAATGAATAAAAATCTTTCCGAGTTAGTTCAAATGTTGAACACTGCGAAAATCAATATTGTCAAGAAGAAAACCGATCAAGTGCTAATGGTTAACAAGGGGAAGGGTTTCAAGGGCAAGGGAAAGGCAAAGGTTGCTAATCCTAAGGCAAATGTTTCCAAACCCAAAGAGGCTGCCAAGCCTAAGGAGGCTAAGCCCAAGTCCCAAGAGGACACAGTCTGCTTCCATTGCAATGAGATTGGACATTGGAGGAGAAACTGCACAAAATACAAGGAAGCACTGAAGAAGAGCAAAGGAGTTGCTTCGACTTCAGGTATCTTTGTTATAGTCTTATAGATATATTCCTATCTACTTCTAGTTCTTGGGTATTGGATACCGGATGTGGAACTCACATTTGTTTAAATGTGCAGGGTCTAAAGATCAGAAGGATGCTTAAGGAAGGTGAAGTGGACCTACGTGTGGGGAATGGAGCAAGAGTTGCTGCATTAGTAGGAACTTATGAAGTTACTTTACCTAGTGGACTAATACTTGTTTTGAATAATTGTTATTACGTTCCAGCTTTAAGTAGGAATATTATTTCGATTTCATGTTTGGATAATGAAGGTTTTAATTTTCTTATATGTGATAAGAAATTTTCCATTTACAAGAGTGATATGCATTATTGTACCGCTGTTTCATTCAATGGCCTTCATATTCTTGATGTTGAAAATCGTGATAATGATGTCTATAACATTAACAAGAGATCTAAACCCAATGATGTAAGTCACACTTACTTATGGCATTGTCGTCTTGGCCATATAAATGAGAAACGCATTTCTAAACTCCACAAAGATGGATTTTTAGACTCACATGATTATGAATCTTATGAGACATGCGAATCTTGTTTACTTGGCAAGATGACCAAGGACCCATTTACCAAAATTGGTGAAAGGGCGGGCGACTTATTAGGACTCATACATATCGATGTATGTGGGCCTATGAGTAGCGATGCTAGGGGAGGATTTAGGTACTTCATAACATTCACTGATGATTATAGTAGATTTGGATATGTTTATCTAATGAAACATAAAAGTGAATCGTTTGAGATATTTCGAATATTTCAAAATGAGGTGCAAAACCAACTTGGCAAAACTATTAAAGTACTTCGATCCGATCGAGGTGGTGAATATTTGAGCCAAGAATTTGACAGTCATCTTAAGAGTTGTGGAATCGTTTCAGAACTCTCTCCACCCGGAACACCACAATGGAATGGTGTGTCTGAAAGGAGGAATAGAACATTGTTGGACATGGTTCGTTCTATGATGAGTCAAGTTGAGCTTCCTTTATCCTTTTGGGGACATGCACTAGAAACTACTGCTTTCACTATAAACAGAGTTCCTACCAAATCGGTTCAAAAGACCCCATATGAGATGTGGCATGGAAGAAAACCAAGTTTGTCTTTCATGAAGATTTGGGTTTGCGATGCATATGTCAAGAAGTTAACTTCTGACAAGCTAGCACCTAAGTCTGATAAATGTGTTTTCGTGGGTTATCCTAAGGAAACCAAAGGATACTATTTCTACAATCGAAACGAGAACAAAGTGTTTGTTGCTCGAAATGGTACTTTCTTAGAAAAGGAGTTTCTTCGCAAAGGAACCAGTGGGAGTAAAATAGATCTCGAAGAAATTTGAGAACCCGAAAATAACATTGAACCTATGGTAGAGACTGAACCAAGTTCACAAATAGTTGTGAAACCGGTTCAAGATGCACAAGTTCTTCGCCGAAGTGGTAGGTCACGATCCGAACCCGAGAGATATGGATTTCTCGTTACGAAAAGTGATGAAGTGGAGTTAATCGAAAACGATGAACCTACTTGCTATCCGCTTCTGATTCGAAAAAATGGCAAGAGGCCATGAAGTCCGAATTACAATCCATGGCTGATAATCAAGTTTGGAACTTGATTGATCCACCCGAAGGTGTAAAAATCATAGGGTGCAAATGGGTCTTCAAGAAGAAGACTGACATGGATGGGAAGGTGCACACCTATAAGGCTAGGCTTGTAGCTAAGGGATATAGGCAGATTCATGACATCGACTATGATGAAACCTTTTCGCCTGTAGCTATGCTTAAGTCTATTAGAATTTTAATTGCCATAGCCGCATATTTTGACTATGAGATATGGCAAATAGATGTCAAAACAGCTTTCCTTAATGGAAAGTTACTTGAGGATGTATACATGATACAACCTGAAGGTTTTGTCAGTCCAGAAAATTCTAACAAGGTGTGTAAATTGCAGAAATCCATTTATGGATTGAAGCAAGCTTCTAGGAGTTGGAATCTACATTTTGATGAAGCAATCAAAGAGTTTGGCTTTATCAAGAACGAAGATGAACCTTGTGTATACAAGAAAATTAGTGGGAGCGTAACACTATTTTTTGTGTTGTATGTCGACGACATCTTACTCATTGGAAATGACATTCCTGCACTACAGACTGTCAAGTCTTGGTTGGGAAAGTGCTTTTTAATGAAAGATATGGGCGAAGCTGCATATATCCTTGGTATCAAGATCTATAGAAATAGATCCAAGAGGATGATTGGTTTAAGTCAAAATACTTACATTGACAAGGTTCTTAGAAGATTCCAAAGACCAATGATGAGTGAAAGAGAATGAATGGTATTCCATATGCTTCGGCAATTGGGTCTATCATGTATGCTATGTTATGTACTAGACCCGATGTCTCGTGTGCTCTAAGCATGAAGAGTAGGTACCAATCGGATCCCGGCGAACCACATTGGATAGAAGTCAAGAATATCCTCAAGTACTTACGAAGAACTAAGGATGTATTCTTGGTCTATGAAGGAATGGAAGAAGATCTTGTAGTAAAAGGCTACACAGATGCTAGCTTCCAAACCGACAAGGATGATTTCAGATCGCAGTCTGGATTTTTGTTTACGCTGAATGGAGGCACTGTGAGTTGGAAAAGTTCCAAGCAAAGTACTGTCGCTGATTCTACAACCGAAGCTGAGTACATAGCGGCATCTGATGCAGCTAAGGAAGCCGTTTGGATCAAAAAGTTCATTAGTGATTTGGAAGTCGTTCCAAGCATCAGAGATCCTATTAAACTTTACTGTGACAACAATGGTGCCATTGCACAAGCAAAGGAACCAAGGTCACACCAGAGATCCAAACACATACTTTGACGTTTCCACATTATTCGAGAGATATGTGAAAGGAAAGACGTAAAGATATGCAGAGTAGACACTGATGACAACGTCGCGGATCCATTAATTAAGGCTCTCCCGCAAGCTAAGCATGATGGTCATGTTAGGTCCATGGATATTCGATACATGAGAGAATGGACCTAGTGCAAGTGGGAGACTGTTAGTGTTATGCCTTAGGCCTATGATTGATAGACTTATGTGTTGACATTATTTATTATTATATGAGATATATTTATCATTTGATTATTATATGTTTTGTATATTTGTTTATAATAATCTCCGTCCCTAATTACTAAGAGAATAATTAGTATAATTGTCAATGGATAATCATATGATGATTATATGCATATAGATGCACATTGAAATTATGGGTACTTGTTACAGAACAAGTGACTGGACTTGACCCGCATGAGATTTATGTCATTGTCAAATGTCATAATTAAATCTCATAAGGTTACTTCATTTAGTCCCTAGACCTGAGATTATCATGACCTTGCATATGATGAAAGTCATGTTTGATTTTAGTCAAACGATATCTTAACACGATATTTATAAAGGCTAATTTTGGCATGATCAGATTCATGATGGGAAGGATGATAAGTCAAGATGAAATTTGTCCCTCAAAAGAGAGATGTTTTGCTTGGGCCCCTTGATGAGCGATAATGATGTAAGTGTATGGCCATACCCCAATGTGATTTGAATTATCATTATATTCGGAATCGAGAAAGCATTGAACAAAGACAAGTTGACGAGGACCATGACTTGTGTTCAATATAACATCGTGAAACAAAGGGAGAAATGGAAGTGTACCGTTGGAAACATGAACTCTTACGTTACATTATTTGGGTAGACATAATGGCTTGCTAGAGTCCGCTTATGTCTTATGAGGGTCGATGTGATCGAACTCATTGCCAACATAATGTAATCCTATTGGGTCACAGACAACTAGAATGAATTGATTAAACCATTGGAAGAATGATTGAGAAATTCCTCATCTGCCTTATATGGTCGTGTGATACAACTAGGCCATGTGCCTCGTGTGGTCATGCGACAGAACAAGCTACTGAGGCGGTTTACAGAATCCTTTTCTAATTTGATTAGGATTCATATTCTATACTAATGTAGTATAAATATGAACGTCTGTCAACCCTAAAAAGCTAGCCGAAATTCTCAAAAGAAATTCACAACAATATTCTCAATATTATTCCAAGGTTTATAGGATCTAGCAATCTTCAAGAAATTGTTCTTGGATTCATTCAAAGGTGTGGATACCGAAAGAGGGTCTTCGCTCGTTCATCGATTAAGGCCTAGAGTTCAAGCAATCTGAAGAACGAAGTTTGTGATTTGAAATCACATTATTAAATCGTTCGATAGCTCAAGAACGGAAAGCATTCATGGTTGGTTATATCTATCTCTAGTTTTCAAGTTAATTGTATAGAACGGATCCTAGGCTTCTTGGGTTTTATGTTATTTGATGCTTAATTCCACTGCACATGGACCCGTAAAACCCAACAGGCCAACTATTTGTTTCGGATATTATTTTTCCACTGGAACCGAACATAATTAGGACATTGAAATGTGAAATATAATCGATTGATATTCGATTTATGAAATGAGTATTTTTGGCAAGTCCATATTTATTATCTCATGGACAGTGTTATATGATGTTTGTGTTTCATTTGACTTCTGTGATACTGCGTATCCCCTCTCTTACTGAGCTTTCCCCAGCTCACCCCCCTCCAGCTTCTAATTTGCAGTTGAGCGGTGAATCGTGGACCGGTGTAAGATTTGGAGCGGAGTAATTTTAGGAGTATTTGGAGTTAGTATAAATATCTTGTATCATATTTTTGGAGATTTTAAACTTGGAATATTTGAACATTTATGGAAATATAAGCATGTGAATTTTTCGGGGCGTTACAGTTCGTATCAGAGCAGGACCCGGCCGGAAGGCTTTTGAGCTCGCCCGGGCATAGGATTTTGGGGGAATAGTATGATATGAATTTGAGGTATAGTCTAAATAAAATTCGCGGACGAATTCTTTTTAAGGTGGAAGGATTGTAATACCCCAAATTTTAAGGTAGTGATTTGAAAGAAAATAAAAATTTCATTTTTACTTGGTAGTGGGCCACGTCAGTCTTTGCATGAAAATTTGGTGGATATCATATTGATTCCCACGTGGCTATTGTAGACGTGTAATTTTTAGTAGCAAAGATGTGGACTTTCTTTGGCCAGCAAGTGTAGTATTAAGCTTGAGGTGGATTTTAATTGGTGACTCCTCCCTATTAGCAAGTAATATCTATACTTTGGAAGCTTAACTATTTATGGGTCAAGCGAGTTCGTTGTGGAGTTAAAGAATGCAATAATAAGGTTTGAGCCGTGTACTGTTTATGTACTGAGTTTGCTATGAAATTAATTTGGTGATCTGATTTTAGCAGTTTTGAGGTAAGGAGACTACGCAGTATTGATTCTGTGTCAGTTTAGTCATTTTATTTATACCCCTACACTACAAGAAAACTGACAGATACCGACGGAAATTAGGGTATACCCTATAGGGTATAGGGTATAGGGTATTGGGTATAGGGTATAGGGTATAGGGTATACCCTATAAGGTATAGGGTATAGGGTATACCTATAGGGTATAGGGTATACCCTATAGGATATATCCTATAGGGTATACCCTATACCCTATACCCCATACCCTATAGGGTATCCCCTATACCCTATACCCTATAGGGTATCCCCTATACCCTATACCTTATACCCTATAGGGTATATCCTATAGGATATAGGGTATAGGGTATAGAGTATAGGGTATAGGGTATACCCTATAGGGTATAGGATATAGGGTATACCCTATACCCTATCGGGTATAGGTATACCCTATACCCTATCGGGTATAGGTATACCCTATAGGAGGGTATAGAGTATAGAGTATAGGGTATAGGGTATACCCTATACTCTATACTCTATACCCTATACCCTATATTCTATAGGGTATACCCTATACCCGATAGGGTATACCCTATACCCTATATTAATTAATTAATCAATTATATAATTAATAATTCATTAATAAATATTATTGATAATAAATATTATTATTATTGATATTAGGCATAATATTATTTTATAGTTTAAATTATTATTATTATTAATTATTTTTATTAATTATTATAATCATGAAGAAATACAATATTCACATGGATCATTATCCAAGCAACATCTTCACCATTAAATGCATCACATCCAATGGTTCAAATTCATCCCATATAAACAAAAACACACTTTCATTTGATTGGCCCTTTAATATTCACATGAATTAACAATAAATCAATCTATACCATTAATCTCACTCAAATTCAATGATCCTAATTCATCATTATATATATATATATATTTCTTTTAATATTATATACTCCTCACACACACTCACTTTCTCTTCCCAGTCACACACACACACTATCTCACACACACACACACACACACACACACTTTCTCTCTCTACTCCATCTCTCCCTTTTCGTCTCCCTCTCTAGATCTGGCGACGGCATTTTCTAAATTCCCCCAAGCCAACCTCAATCTAATTAGTAAAGCAAATTTTAAAAGCCATAACCTATAAATCCACAAATTTCCAAACACATGACACAGAAACCACCCCAAGTCAGGCTCCAACTCCGGCGGCTCATCACAGCGTCAAACAACCACCGGCACCTGCATCAACTGCTTACAAGAAATCAATGAAAGTCGGACCACAACCACTGCTCAACCGATTGCAGGCCGCGAGGATGAGTTTGAGGGGAAGACTAAGGAGGCCGGCGTGCGCCTCCGGCGTGCGCCTCCGGCGTGCGCCTCCGGCGTGCGCCTCCGGCGTGCGCCTCCGGCGTCTCCTTCCAATCAATCCTTGTGTTGGCGAATGTCGTTGTTTCCTTGGCGAATTCGGAGCGAGGGCCTGAGAGAGCAGTGCTGGTGTTGCTCAAGGGGAAGTCCTGGAATGGGTCCCAAATGTCGAGGGAGAATGGGTCGAAGACGTTGCTTCGTCGGCCGCCGAAGAAGCTGCTCGGAATTAGAGACATTGTTGCCGGAATTGAGAAATGACAGAAGATTTAAGATGCCTTAGTACTCTGTAGATTCGATCAATTGCTTGAGTATTTGATAAGATTTAAGATTTAAGCATGATGGTCATGTAAGGTCCATGGGTATTTGATACATAGATGGAGCCTAGTGCAAGTGGGAGATTGTTGGTGTAATGCCCTAGGCTATAGTTATGATTGACTTGAACCATTACGTATCATCTTTATTATTTATTATAGAGTGCATTTATTTTGTTCATTATATGTTTGCATGTTTATTATATTGAACTGCGTCCCTAGTTGTTGTGAACAACTAGTTTAAGTTGGTAATGGATAATCATAGAGATGATTATATGCATGGATATGCACATTACACTTATGGATACTTGCTAGAGAACAAGTATTGGACTTGACCTACTTATGAGATTTATGACATGGTCTGTTGTCATGATTAAATCTCTTGATAGTCATGTTATTGAATCCTTTGTACCTGAGATTATCATCGTCTTCCACTTGGTGAAGATCGTGTTTGATATAGTCTAATACTATCTTTAATCGGATAGCAATAAGGGCTATGTTAGCACGTTTGGATCCATGTAGGGAAGAATGATAAGTCAAGATGAGATTTGTCCCTCTTATGAAGAGAGATGTTTGCTTGGGCCCCTCGATGAATGATGTTGATGAAATGTGTGGCCGCACTCAAGTGATTTGATAGAGATCAAATTCATTTGAATAATAAACATATTCGGAATCGAGAAAGCATTGAACGGAATGAGTTGACCTAGACCATGACTCGTGTTCAATTGGACATCGTGGACAAAGGGATTATGACATTGGATCTATTAAGGAATCAAGCTTTGATGTTATATTTAATTGGGTGGACATAATGATTTGCTAGAAGTCACTTATGTCTTGGGAGGTTGATGTTTCAACTCACTGCCAACATAAAATATAATTCCTAAAGGGTCACACACAAAAGAACGAATTTGATTCAAGCTGAAAATTGAAATTTTGGGTTCTGGCACGACTCGTGACCAGGAGCACGACTCGTGCCCTGGGTCACGACTCGTGCCAAGGATAACGACTCGTGACCAAGGCTGAGACACGACTTGGTTTTTGTCTCATTTTGATCAGAGTGAGTTGGGGCTCAAGGAACGACTCGTGAGCACGAGTGATTTGCAAAGGGCACGACTCGTGCCAATTGGTACGACTCGTGCCAAGACCAAATTTCGTGTCCGTACAGTTTTCCTTGGCTAGGAAGGAATTGGTGTTTTGCAAGGTTTTTATCCTAATTGTTAGGGGATTTATATGTGATATAAATACAGCCTTGCAGCCATATTTTTCCTCTCTCTCACATCATAATCCAAGGTTTTTGAAACTCTAGATTTTGATTTTGATTTTGAATCAAAAGTCCCAAATTGTTCCATTGTTTTGGCTTTGATTATTGAATATTGATTCAATAATCAAGAGGATCATCTAGCAACCCATCAAGAAGGTGTTCTTGGATTCGTTCGCGTGTGGATTACCGATAGAGGGTGATAGGTTAATCACCAAGAGCTTGAAGCCTCCGTTCGTTGATTCATCACAAGATTTCAAACAAGGTAGAAGAAGATCCGTTTCGATATCAAAATTCTAAGGCTTGAATTTTGTGATCTACTTTGTAAATCCTCATCGCATTCAAGGTATGTAAATTCTATCTCATATTAATTTCTAATCTCTTCATGCTAGACGGATCTTAGGGCTAGGGTTTTGATGTTAAAATTATATCTTCCGCTGCGTTTGTAACCCCAAAACCCAATAGTGGTATCAGAGCCCTGTCTTGCCATGATTAGGATTGAAATTGCATGCTAGATTTAATGTGATTATTTGCTACCATGTGATATTAGATAGATCTAGATCCTATGTGTTTTGTTTTTATGAAAAACAAGTATATGTGATATGCCATTATTCATGATTTATGATAAATTAATTAGATTAGTTTATCACATAGGTTATTAATCTTTTAATATGATTAAATTAGATTTGTAATTTCTCAAAATTGAATCAAATTGTTTGTAAGATATTTTGTGAAGCCCTATATTCATGATTATGTTCACATGAGATCTATGTTACAACCATGCGATGTTTGTTACATGTTGAAAGCCTTCTAAATATATAAGTCTTATGCCATTCCTTGATTAGAACACTTGTGAAATTTTAGGGTATTTTGATGTAGTTTCAACCATAGTTGGGTGCATCATTATATCTTGATTTGTGAACAAGATGAGATTATGGTTGATGTAGTTTTGGCCATAGTCAAGTGCATCGTTCCATGTCTCATATGTTTGAAAAAGGTTTTGACTTAATTGGTGCTTTCAAATAAGATTTGATCCAAGGCATAGATGAGATTTAAAAACATGTTTTTTTGATATATGATATCTAAGGAAATCTCATAAAAAGATCTAAGAGTCATATAGTGATATGATTGATGTTTCTACCTAAATAGCTTAATTTCGGGTATTAGCTCAGTTAAACCGAAATTAAGTGAAATATGGATCTCAGCCTACTATGATTATATGATACATGTTTGTATTTGAAGGTATATAATTTAGTGGGAGTATTTATAAAATACATTATTTGCTCTTAGATGATAAATGTGTTGATATTGATATATGTTTATATTGTTTGCATATTTTATTGTAGAATGGCTACACACAATAATCAATCCCTGTCACTGCGATCTGTCCTTGAGAAGGACAAGCTTGAGGAGAACGGTACAAACTATTCTGATTGGATCAGAAGCCTTAGAATTGTTCTAAAGCAAGAGAAGAAACTGTACGTTCTCAATGAACCCATTCCACCTCAACCTGCTCCAAATACTTCTAGGGCTGATAGGGATGCACATAAGAAACATAATGATGATTCTATGGATGTCGCATGCCTTATGCAAGCCACTATGTCTAAGGCTTTTCAGAAGGACCTTGAGCACAGAGATGCAACATTTGATCTTGCTGAGCGCTTAAAGGAAGTGTTCCAAGTGCAAGAAAGAAACGAGAGGTATGATGTGGTTAAGGCCCTAACTGCATGCAAGATGCAAGAGGTGCAATCGGTGGGAGCTCATGTCCTTATGATGAAGGGTTACATTGAGCGTCTCAATAGGTTTGGAAATCCGTTGAGTTTGGAACTCGCCATGGATTTGATATTGAATTCATTGCCTGAAATTTATAGTCATTTTATTATGCACTATCACATGACTGGCATGGATAAGAATCTCTCGAATTGCATGCGATGCTTAAGACCGCAGAGATGAATATCAAGAAGCCTAAAACCGATACTGTGTTAATGGTTTACAAAGGCAAAGGGTTCAAGAAGGATGGCAAAGGTAAAGCAAGTGTTGCTAAGCCTAAGACAAAAGTTGCCAATGCCAAAGAGGCTCACAAGGCATCTCAAAATGATGCGGTTTGCTACCATTGCCAAGAAGTTGGTCATTGGAAGTGCAACTTCAAGGCTTACAAGGAAGGCCTAAAGGCGAAGAAGAGCAATATGATTGCTACTACTTCAGGTATCTATATGATAGATATTTTCCTTTCTGTTTCTAGTTCATGGGTATTAGATACCAGATGTGGATCTCACATTTGTTTAAATGTGCAGGGACTGAGAAATAGGAAGCTACTCAAACAAGGTGAAGTTGACCTGCGTGTTGGGAATGGATCAAGAGTTGCTGCATTAGCCGTAGAGACATATGATGTAACTTTACCTAGTGGCTTAGTACTTGTTTTGAACAATTGTTACTATGTTCTGGATTTGAGTAGGAATATTATTTTTGTTTCTTGTTCGGATAATGAGGGGTATAATTTTCTTATTTCGGATAAGAAGTTTTATATTTATTTAAATGATATGTTTTATGGTATTGCAAATTAATTTAATGGCCTTTATGTTCTTGTTGTTGATGAGAAACAAATAGTGTTGAAAATGTTTATCATGTGGATAAGAAGTCTAAACCGAATGACATGAACAACTCGTTCATGTGGCATTGCCGGCTTGGTCATATAAACGAGAAATGCATTTCTAAACTCCACAAAGATGGAATGTTAGACTCACATGATTATGAATCATATGAGATATACGAATCCTGTTTATTGGGCAAAATGACCAAACCACCATTCACTAAGAGTAGTGAAAGGGCTAGTGACTTATTGGGCCTAATACATACTGATGCATGCGGACCAATGAGCAGCATTTCTAGGGGAGGATTTCGGTATTTCATTACATTCACCGATGACTTATCTAGATATGGCTATTGAATGAACGCTCGCCCGAAAAAAGGAGATATCAAAAATATCACTTCCTCCCTTTTTTGAAAGAGTTTTTTATGTGTTGAAAATGATATGATGAGTTTTGAAAACTTCGGTTTTGGGAGTCGCCACGCCGTTTTTAGAGGAAAACATTGAAAAACCTATTTTGAGAGATTTTGAGTCCAGAGTGCAGTTACGTGTTTGGGAAGAACTAGAGAGTTCACCCAACACGCCTCTTTCGAGACTTTCAATCAACGTTGGACAATTTTGGACATTCAAAGTACGTGTGCAATATGTGTCGATGTGTAAAACATGCAAATTCGGCATTTTCATTGATAATATGAAAGCTGAGTACAACTTGTGAGCCATGACAGGGGGCCACACCCTTTTTACATATTATGATTATCAAAACAAGGCAGAAGGTAAGACAATGCGCCAGAGGAAGGCTTGGATGTCGTCCGATACAGGACCTCCTAGGAAGAGGGTGTCGCACGACATGATACCTCTTGGTTAGATTGTCTTTTACAATGACCAAGATATTTCTGGAACTGGAATGACATTTTTATTTAACTCATTCAAGACACTATTTGAAGGTCTAAAATCAGTTTGGGATTGACGGGAGTGAGCAAAGTCACGATAGACTTTGAATGATACGGATGTCATGTGACATGGAACATCCGAAGTTATCCATGTCATATGACGATCCGCCTCCAATAAATCGCACCCAAGCCGATCATAGGCACTCAAATAGTGGCTTATGAGCCACGAGAATGCTTAGGAAAGCTCTGAGTGGCAAAGGGAATAAACTAGACAGATCTGAAGTCCAAGAATGGCTTTACAGCCATCTGGGATCTCTATGTCGTATGACACAGGATCTCCATGGAGTCCTGTGTCGCCCGACATAGATAGGCCATTCTGTGCCCTTGATCTGTTTGTTTCCCTTTGTTCCCAAGGCAAACCAAGCATATTTAACTACCGTAAATTAATATAACAATAATATAGGAGTATTATGGGAGGATCACATGGCTTTAGTGACCAAATGTGATGAATCACATATTTTTGGCCACTTTGAAGTAGCCATCTCCTCCTAACTCGATGCAAATGCGTAAAGATTGAACCTTTATTGATCCTAAGATGACCAAATGTCCAGATCTGAGGTGGGGAGAAGTGAATATTGAAGATTCACTTCTCCACCACATTATCATGCAAAAATCCCGATTTTTACATAATATTAAAGCAAGTAAGCATGCAATGTATTATAAATGTATTAAAGACTTTATTTAAAGAGGGAGAAGGGTTTAGGGTCTACCTATTGTAGTCCACAAGGTGAGATCACCAATAGTATGGTGTCTACCCCTTCTACACACCAACAAAGGAAGCTTTTTTTAGGTCTTGGCCTTGAAGTGTGTGTGTGTGTGAGGAGGGAGGTGGAGTGTGTGTGTATGAGAGAGAGAGAGGGGGACTCTATTTGGACGAGTTTCCCTTATATTCTGATATCCTCCCAATATTCCCTCCTCAAGTCCCCCAAAATGATCGGCCATGCCTTGTATTTATAGGCGGGCGATGGGGAAGTCTTATGTCGCACGACAAGGGCAGTTAAACCGCCTTAGTGACTTCTATGTCGGACGACAGCGTACTCCTTTTGGCCATGTTGGGCCGAAAGCTTGGCAGGCCCAATGGACTGATGGGCTGCTGGGGTTTTTGGACTAAATATTGCCTTTTAGCAATTATAGAAGCCCAAATTTTAATTAAAGTGGATCCAAATCATGGGTTCGGATCGGGGTACTCACAGAGCCCCTCGGCGACGTCACTTCCACGGGAAGTGAGGTCGTCGACACAATGAGAATCCCGAGCCGGACACGAACGGCGGGGACAGAGGTGACCAAGATGGTCAAGTGGCTGGACCTCTTATGAAGAGGATTCCTACGTATCCCGTAGGGGAATCAAGCCGAATCGTAGTTCGTTGAAGATGGGGTAGTTTAAAGCCATTCCGGGCTATTTTCTGTGTTGGAAACTGTACGGTTTTCCGGACCGGGTAGTTTATAGCCATTCCGGGCTAAGGATCTTGGTAATGATATTGTGAAAGACTGAGAGAGGTGGGTATTTGAACCCAAATGAATTATAGGGACGAGCCTAAAGGGGTGTAGGAACAAGCCTAAAAGGGTATAGGAACAAACCTAAAGGGTATAGGCACAAGCCTAAAGAAGCATAGGAACAAGCCTGAAGAGTTGTAGGAACAAGCCTACGCATAGGAACAAGCCTAGCGAGATATAGGAACGAGCCTATAGAGGTGTAGGAACAAGCCTACGCATAGGAACAAGCCTAGAAAGATATAGGAACGAGCCTATAGAGGTGTAGGAACAAGCCTACGCATAGGAACAAGCCTAGCGAGATATAGGAACGAGCCTATAGAGGTGTAGGAACAAGCCCATGCAAAGGAACAAGCCTAGCGAGATATAGGAACTGAGCCATAGAGGTGGGTAGGAACAAGTGCATAGGAACGAGCCTATAGAGATGTAGGAACAAGCCTATAGAGGTATAGGAACAAAGCCTAAAGGAGCATAGGCCTAGCGAGATATAGGAACGATCCTATAGAGGTGTAGGAACAAGCCTACGCATAGGAACAAGCCTAGCGAGATATAGGAACGAGCCTATAGAGGTGTAGGAACAAGCCTACGCATAGGAACAAGCCTAGCGAGATATAGGAACGAGCCTATAGAGGTGTAGGAACAAGCCTACGCATAGGAACAAGCCTAGCGAGATATAGGATCGAGCCTATAGAGGTGTAGGAACAAGCCTACGCATAGGAACAAGCCTAGCGAGATATAGGAACGAGCCTATAGAGGTGTAGGAACAAGCCTACGCATAGGAACAAGCCTACGCATAGGAACAAGCCTAGCGAGATATAGGAATGAGCCTATAGAGGTGTAGGAACAAGACTACGCATAGAAACAAGCCTAGCGAGATATAGGAACGAGCCTATAGAGGTGTAGGAACAAGCCTAGCGAGATATAGGAACGAGCCTATAGAGGTGTAGGAACAAGCCTACGCATAGGAACAAGCCTAGCGAGATATAGGAACGAGCCTATAGAGGTGTAGGAACAAGCCTACGGGTAGGAACGAGCCTAAAGAGGTATGGGAATAAACCCAAATAGGTGTTCGAGATTGACTCAAAAGGATCGCGAGATGAACTCTATGACTTGAAATGACTTTTATCTGAGAAAGTAATGATGATTTGCAGGTGAATGAGATATGCTTTCATACCTGTGCTGTGCTTACCTGCAAGGGTTGTGCGCACGATGATCACTTGAAGTGATTGGCTGACTTTGGAAACATTTGTCGGGTAGAACACGAACTTTGCGGTTGATATTACCGTTGCAAGACGGATTCTGCTGTTAATTTGCCGTTGCGAGACGGGTATGGCTGATGATTCACCGTTGCAAGATGGGCTATTGAGGACTTGCCCTTTGCCAAACTGGCCGTTGATGAACATTGCCGTTGCAAGACGGACCTTTGACGATGATTTTCCATTTCAAAACGGACTTTTGATTCATTTGTCATTGCAGGATGGGCCTTTGACGATGATGGTGAGGATGATCCTTTCCAGCCCCCGTTTGCCGCAGTACCCCAGTGGCGCGGACATTATGGTGAGCCTCGGCCTTGGGCCCAGTATGAGGATGATGATGATTCGGATGGCGAGATCCACGAGGTATAGGAGGGTGGCGGCGATGGCCAGGAGCATATTGGCTCTGAGGAGGAGGTAGGCAACATCCAAGACGACAGCGGCTCCGAGGAGGATGAGGAGGATGATTCCGAGTCGGAGTGATCGCGGAAATCCCCTTTTGTCATGCTTTGGACTCTTAGATAGAGAGAAGGAACAATGCATGCACTAATCTATTGCTTCTTACTTTGTAAAATAAAATCTTTGTATTTTGAAACTAATGCATTCCATTGATAGCATCTAGACTTATTTGTTTATATGTATTAGTCCGTCCCAAGAAATGGCAAGAAGGATGGCATTTGTTGGGGGTTGGTGATGTATTTGGGTGCAAAGTGTGCCAAATCCTCTCCCATGCGGCTGGTGAGTAGGGAGAATGGATATAGATTTTTAGGCTGCTTTGGACAGGTTTTGAGCAAGTATCGAATCGCCGATGGGGTGCTGCAGATGCAGCCAGTTCGGCGTCGATGGATGGTCACGTTCTGCGACTTTCTTGGGAAACTAGCCCCCAGCATTTGTAAAAGGACAACTTCGCCAAAGGCAAATTCCAGCAGTCACAGCAGCCCCAAAGTTCATCTTCAACCTTGGCATCATCGCCCAGATCCAATATTTGGCCCAAAATGGAATGTTATGAAGAGAGGTCTAACGCAATCCTGTTACAGGCATAATCATCACGCGACGCAGGAGGCACCCATCTTTCCGGACCTTAGTCAATCGATCGCGAGACTTGGAAATATATATGTGCAGGGGCACATCTTTCGAAGAATGGGAATGAATCCCGAATTTGTGTATGACACACTTGCTTTGGGTTTGACTCTTTTGAGAGAGTGTAAGCACGACAAGGTGTGGAAAAGTGTTTGGAAGCCCGTCTTGACGGAAGACGATGTTTGGCTCTATTTCCTATGACGGAGAGAGAGAAGACTTGTCAAGACACTTGAAAACATGTCTTATTCATGATGATCACAAAGCTGCTTAAAACCCTTTATTGATATTCGGGTTATTCAAACACTAAGTCTGATATGAGCAAACATTTTGATTAATCACAAGGAGAAAACCAACTGATATCGAGATCAAATCCGAAAGGATGGAAGGTGTATAGGAACGGTCCTTGATGAGACCGGATTTTTTGAGATTTATTTGTGATTTCGACCGGACCAATTATGGTTGCCTACGTTCCCTCCATTATGAAGAGCTCAGGTCGCCGTAGTTCGGGCTTATCCCGAATGAAGAGAATGAATGTGAAAACTTGAGATTTGGGGGACCCTCGAGGATTTTGAGAATTGGGGGATTGAAGATCATGTCCCCTTGGAGTGTCCATGAAAGACACGGACGCAAAGCCGCAGTGGGACATCCACGGCAAGTGTTTGAGGAGGAGAAATGAAATATGCTCACATGAAGTGTCGAATGAATGGATTGAATTTGCATAATCTTAGATTGATGATCTTTTGAGCCAAGATGGATTCGACTCTGATTTAAGCAAGCAATGAAGCATTAATCTGATTTAGATCTCAAAGATATCAGAATGAAATTGCTATCCGGTAGCGACTGTAGTTGGGTTTCCGGGCTTCGATCGGCCATCGGGTGATTTGGAATGTCATGACCTCTTAAGATGAGAGGTCGGCTAGGCCTTTTACTGACTGAACCTCTAAAAATGAGAGGTTGGCTTGCGGGGATGTGTTTGGGAAATCTACGGCGAGGAAGATTGATTTCAAATTTTGGCTTTGGCCAAAGGCAAGGGTAATGGTAAAGGGAATATCCTCTAAAATTGAGAGGATGGCTTGGAATTGGTTAAGGAAAATGGGAATATCCTCTAAAATCGAGAGGGTGGCTCGGGATTGATTTAAGGTAATGGTGAGAGGAAGTCCAAGCTATCAAGAGCGGGCTTCTTTTTTATCATGGGAGAACTTCTCGAGAAGTCGGGATTTTTTTGCTGGATTGTGAGGATTTAAAATCCTTCTTTTTTTTAGAATTTGGAAGGCCTCCTTGTGGACTTGAGGATTATTTCTGAGATGTGGGGATTTAAAGTCCTTCTTTTAAGGATCGGAAGGCTTCCTGAGGAGCTTAGGATTTTATCCAAGATCGTGAGGATTTAAAATCTTTTTTTTTTTTTTGAGAATTTGAAAGGCTTCCTGAGGAGATGAGGGTTATATTTGTCCTTTCTGCATGACTTGAACATTTTGCGCGCCGCCGACTCTCGAAGCTAACTTCTTGGCATTGCTTGGACTTCTCTCAGCAAGGAGAAAAGGTGATGGCTAGATGGGGTTTCAAAACACGCCGATCTTGAAATGAAAGGATATTGTTTGGTGAGGGTGAGGTAATGGCTTTCCTATGGGTGAAAGGCTTCAACCGCAATCCCTACCGGATGACCTAAACGAAATTAAGTCTTTGTTGATTGCTTAAGCTTTAAATGAGAAAGATTGATGCAAATTCTTGATCAACGAAATGATGAGGATAATGAAAGAGATGTGAGCATATGAAATGCAAGATGGGGAGTTGGTAAGCCCCAATTTGAGAAGGATATTAATTGATTTTCTCACTCCGATTAATTTAAACATGAGTTATTTCAAAGCATTAGTGATTGAGCAAAGAAAGGTGATCATCTAGGATAAGACCATTTCAATTAATTGTAACGTGGGTGGGCAAGTGATGTCTCGAGTCTAGCAGGAAAAGAAACAAAGACTTTTATTATTAGAAGAAAAAACTAGTCCAACGTGGACTTGACAGACTCTTGTCCGATAAAGGACATTCATCAAAGAAACAAACAGACAATCTAGATCCTACAAAGACTGATTGACTGTATTAATATTGGATGGGAGGGCCCTGGGTTCTGGTGAAGATCACGGAAGTGGATTGGTAATCACATTGGGGCGAGGAGCTTTCTCGATCTTCCCCTCATCAATAAGCCTTTGGATGAGCAGCTTTAAAGGGACGCGGTCATTGGTAACATGTCCAGTGCGATGGTAGAGGCAAAACTTGCTAGTGTCCGAATTGGGATTTGCCTTGACCGGGTTGTAATTATCCGAGCTTGATCGGCCCAGCCTTTACCAAACCATTAAATGCCTCCTCGGTGGCATCCCCAAATCATCGAATTTACGCCGAGGCCTTCCTCCACCATGGCCAGATAACTGGCTCTTCTCCCCTTGAATGTAGTTGACGGTGTTAGAGACAGCAGTTTCTTTATCCTTTGGAGCGACGAGGGTAGAGCTTGGAACAATGGAATAGGTAGCATTCTCGCTTTCGGGCCCCGCACTCACATTTCTCGCAGATTCGGGTAGTACCCCCGGCCAATGGCTTCCCTGACAGATGGCTTGACACATGAAAGGAAGATGGACTTCTCGTCAGAGAGGGGAATTGGGTGAGCTAACTCATTAAGCTTCTTGTTCCACCTCTTATAAAAGTCTGTTACGGACTCATCGTGCCTCTGGATGGTGCCGATCAAATCACTACGAGTGGTGTACCACTCGACACTTCCTTTGTATTTGTCCAAAAAGGCATCACTGATCTGGGACCACGTAGCCCTCGCTTCCGGTTTAAGACCTAGGAACCATCTCAAAGGAGAGTCATCGAGGGATAAGTGAAAGTAAAGGGCTAGCATCTCTTCGGTGGCCCCTTTGGCACCCATTGACATGATGTAGCTGTTTATGTGAGTTTTAGGGCATGTGGAGCCTTCAAACTTAGTTATGGGGGGCATCTTGAAGTTCTTCGGGAGGGCCTTAGAGTCCTTGAGCTCTACAGAATTGACCACGTCTGACCCAAAAGTCATCTTGTGCAACTGTTCTTTCACATACTTCAACTCTTCCTTCAAACTCGAAACTTCGGAAGATGGGGGTTGCCCTACAGTTGGAGCTACCGTTGAAGATGGTACTGGAAATTCTGGCATGGATCTGATGGGCGAGGCAGCCGAAGGAAGACCAAAAGTACTGGGCATGCTGACATTGCTGTCCAATAAACCAACCGAGCTGGGGATTCTATTCCCGTACATGTCATACCCATTAAACTGAGCGTTGGGATTCCGGGGTCCAAACTGTACTGACTGGTTGCCGACCTGACCATGGGCAGGGGACCTGATATTGGTGCACGGAGCTGAATACGGGGCGGAACCGTACAGATGCTGGGTGAGAGGAGAACAAACCGTAGGCTGAGGGATGTTGCTTTTGAATTGGGATTGTGGATATTGCGGGATCCGATCTGCCTTGAAAATGCCGCTTCCTGACATGCGATATCCGCTCTGCTGCTGATTGGACTGATCATGAGGAGCAATAAACTGACCACCAAAGGTTGGGTTGGACGGCTGACCCGTGCTGTTATACGGACTTTGACCCCGAGTCCCAAACTGATTCTGAGTATACCCAAACGGCTCTTGATTGACACCACTGGGTTGCTGACCCTGCCCAAGCTGGTTCTGGGGATAAAACATAAACTGGTCCCGAGCACTGACCTTCGGTAAGGAGCTTGATTCGCCCCTCAGCCCGTATTGCATACCATAAGTAGATACTGGGATAGGGGGAGGTCTTGACATACCCCCATGAGTCGGCATCGAGAGGGAGCCAGGCACACCATAGGAGACTGGTGGGGGCATATTGTGAAGGCTTTGCCTAGGTGAGGATGGGGGAACAAAGCCAGTGCCAGTGATAGTAACATCGGGCTCTTCCCTGATTTCTTCGTACGACCCATCGGGGTGACGGATTACGGCAACGCCTTGCATGCGCATTACTTCGACATAGCGAGTCAGCCCGAAGCACCACTCACGGGCACGAGAGGCTTCGAGAGCAGCACGGAGGGAAGCTTCTTGAGAGAAGTTGAAACCTGGGTGAGGGTTAACAAACGGACTTCCCGGGGGTGTCATGTGAGGACCCATGCCATAACCACTGCTAGGAGAGGCATTCAGAGCTGCGTTCGGCCCCGCATTCTGACCTTGATCTGGCCCTACGCCTTGACTGACATTCTGATTCTGAGCTGGATCAACACCCGCGTTCGGACCCAAACCTGCTGAAACTTGCGAATCTGCCATTTCTGAGATCGCTGGAAACGAACCCCTGACTGGAGAGAAACTGATTAACCGACCACCCGGAACTCTGACCCAATACTTGCTCGCTGAAAGGGGGAGAGAACGGCTTTAGGTGGGGGAGAGGATAGGCTTAGGACGGACTCATGCATATGCTCTCTCTTTGTTTTTATATTTTTATACTTTTTTTTATAAAAAATGATTTTTATTGATCCTAGGAATGGTTGGAAAAAAGGGGGAAACCTTCTTTTTCGCATTCTACGCTATTCCTGGATCAGTGGGTTCCATCACTACGTCTATAGACCCCCTGTATTCCACCTGTATTGCACCTCCGGGACGGACAATCCCGGCAGAGGTCCTATAGGGCACGTGGAACCCACCAACCGAAAGGGAGAACGAACCTATGGGCATACGAGCCAAAACAAGTCAAACTCGGGGTTTTCAAAACCAAGTCCAAGTCAACGTCTAAACTCGGGAGGAGAGAGGGTCGAACGTACGTTTGAATGTACGAGACCGCAATTTGGAGGTAAAACCCTCGAGGAATTGGGCATGACCTCCCCTCTTTTCGAGTTGGAAATCTGGCATGGCCTCTCGTCACTTGGTGGCGAAATTTCAGCATAACTCTCGTTAGTATGCGTTAAGAATTCGACATGGTCCCGTGTTGACACATGTCGAGAACGCGTCATGACTTCTCACGAAGCCAAGCCGAGAAATCGATATGTACCTACGTCGAGACATGTAGAGATCTTAACGTGTACTTACGTTTGAATTATGTCGTGATTCCGACACGAAGAGGGAAAGTATGCCAAGACTTTTGGAGACGGTGCATGACTCGGACTTTGTGAGAAAATTTTGAAAACCGAGTTTAAAATGTTTTGAAAAGTATTGGCCAAAAACCAACCGGTCACGGTAGAAAGTGTGTCACGGACAAGTGTTGGCTGACTCACTGGCTAGGAGGACTTTAGGCGCTCAAACGTCAGCGAAACACGTCGCTTTCCGCGATGCCGTCCGTACACTCCCGGGTTCTAACTCTATGTGCGGGTAGAGTGCGAGTAGTGTGAAGGTATTTTCTAGGAAAATATTTTTTGCTTTTTTGTAAAAGATTTTTTTTTTGTTTTTTTTATGCAGTATGCAAAGAAAAAACAAGAGAATGAGTCAAAGCATGACAAAAGGGGACTGCCCCAAATGTCAGAATTTACCAGTAGCTGTAGTCCAGCGTCATCCTGCCCTGTTCTGATCAACGGGAAGAGCAAATTGCAAAAGGGGAAGCCCCGGCTTCCAATAGTGTCACATACCAAAGCATGGCAAGGTGAATTTGAGCACACAAAATGACACAAATGTACACACAAGGTGAATGTCAAAATTGTCCAAGTTGATTTGAAGAAAGTTAGACTCTCTTAAGAAAAACTTTTCTCTTTTTTCAGAAAATAGAAGAATGATACTGGTACGTGGGATTGTTAGACCACCATTTATCCCAAGCCCCGGGTTAGGGAGCGATACAGGAAGGTTAGTGGTTTCCACCTATATACCGAGTATCGTCTTCATTTTTTAGAACAAAAAGTTTTTCAATGTCCCCAGCGGAGTCGCCACTGAATGAACGCTCGCCCGAAAAAAGGAGATATCAAAAATATCATTTCCTCCCTTTTTTGAAAGAGTTTTTTTATGTGTTGAAAATGATATGATGAGTTTTGAAAACTTCGGTTTTGGGAGTCGCCACGCCGTTTTTAGAGGAAAACATTGAAAAACCTATTTTGAGAGATTTTGAGTCCGGGAGTCTGGTTACGTGTTTGGGAAGAACTAGAGAGTTCACCCAACACGCCTCTTTCGAGACTTTCAATCAACGTTGGACAATTTTGGACATTCAAAGTACGTGTGCAATATGTGTCGATGTGTAAAACATGCAAATTTGGCATTTTCATTGATAATATGAAAGCTGAGTACAACTTGTGAGCCATGACAGGGGGCCACACCCTTTTTACATATTATGATTATCAAAACAAGGCAGAAGGTAAGACAATCTGCCCAGAGAGCTTGGATGTCGTCCGACACAGGACCTCCTAGGAAGAGGGTGTCGCACGACATGATACCTCTTGGTCAGATTGTCTTTTACAATGACCAAGCTATTTCTGGAACTGGAATGACATTTTTATTTAACTCATTCAAGACACTATTTGAAGGTCTAAAATCAGTTTGGGATTGACGGGAGTGAGCAAAGTCACGATAGACTTTGAATGATACGGATGTCATGTGACATGGAACATCCGAAGTTATCCATGTCATATGACGATCCGCCTCCAATAAATCGCACCCAAGCCGATCATAGGCACTCAAATAGTGGCTTATGAGCCACGAGAATGCTTAGGAAAGCTCTGAGTGGCAAAGGGAATAAACTGGACAGATCTGAAGTCCAAGAATGGCTTTACAGCCTTATGGGATCTCTATGTCGTATGACACAGGATCTCCATGGAGTCCTGTGTCGCCCGACATATTTCTGTGCCCTTCAGTCTGTTTGTTTCCCCTTTGTTCCCCAAGGCAAACCAAGCATATTTAACTACTGTAAACAGTAATATAACAATAATATAGGAGTATTATGGGAGGATCACATGGTTTTAGTGACCAAATGTGATGAATCACATATTTTTGGCCACTTTGAAGTAGCCATCTCCTCCTAACTCGATGCAAATGCGTAAAGATTGAACCTTTATTGATCCTAAGATGACCAAATGTCCAAATCTGAGGTGGGGAGAAGTGAATATTGAAGATTCACTTCTCCACCACCTTTATCATGCAAAAATCCCGATTTTTACATAATATTAAAGCAAGTAAGCATGCAATGTATTATAAATGTATTAAAGACTTTATTTAAAGAGGGAGAAGGGTTTAGGGTCTACCTATTGTAGTCCACAAGGTGAGATCACCGATAGTATGGTGTCTACCCCTTCTACACACCAACAAAGGAAGCTTTTTCAGGTCTTGGCCTTGAAGTGTGTGTGTGTGTGTGAGGAGGGAGGTGAGTGTGTGTATGAGAGAGAGAGAGGGGGACTCTATTTGGATAGAGTTTCCCTTATATTCCTGATATCCTCCCCAATATTCCCTCTCAAGTCCCCCAAAATGATCAGCCATGCCTTGTATTTATAGGCAGGCTGATGGGGAGTCTTATGTCGCACGACAAGGGCAGTTAAATCGCCTTAGTGACTTCTATGTCGGACGATAGCGTACTCCTTTTGGCCATGTTGGGCCGAAAGCTTGGCAGCCCAATGTGATGGGGTCAGCCTTTGGGGTTTTGGACTAAATATTGCCTTTTAGCAATTATAGAAGCCCAAATTTTAATTAAAGTGGATCCAAATCATGGGTTCGGATCGGGGTACTCACAGCTATGTCTATGTAATGAAGTCAAAGAGTGAATCGTTTGATATGTTTAGAACATTTCAAAATGAAGTACAAAATCAACTTGGCAAAACAATTAAAGCACTTCGATCCGATCGTGGTGGTGAGTATTTGAGCCAAGAGTTTGACAATCATCTCAAAAATTGTGGAATTGTTTCAAAGTTGACTCCGCCCGGAACGCCACAATGGAATGGGGTTTTTGAGAGGAGGAATAGAACCCTATTAGATATGGTTCGTTCGATGATGAGTCAAGTAGACCTTCCTATATCCTTTTGGGGACATGCATTAGAGACTGCTGCGTTCACACTGAACAGAGTCCCTACTAAATCGGCTCCTAAGACCCCACATGAGATGTGGTATGGAAGAAAACCTAGTTTGCCTTTCACGAGGATTTGGGGTTGCGAAGCTTATGTGAAGAGACTTGTCTCTGATAAGTTAGAACCTAAATCCGACAAGGTTATTTTCGTTGGTTACCCTAAGGAAACCAAAGGGTATTATTTTTACAACCGCAACGAGAACAAAGTGTTTGTTGCTCGATATGGTGCTTTTCTTGAGAAACAGTTTCTCAATAAAACATCTAGTGGGAGTAAATTGATCTTGAAGAAGTTCAAGAACCCAAAAATAACATGGAACCGATAGTAGAGACTGAACCAACTCCACAAGAAGTTGTGGAACCGGTTCAAGATCCACAAGTCCATCGTAGATCGGATAGGTTACGATCCGCACCCGAGAGATATGGATTTCTCGTGTCGAAAAGTAATGAAGTGAAAGTCATTGAGAATGACGAACCTACTTCCTATCAATAGGCGATGTCCGATCCCGATTTGGATAAATGGTTAGAAGCCATGAAGTCCGAATTGCAATCCATGTCGGATAATCAAGTTTGAAACTTATTTGAGCCACCCGAAGGTGTAAAAACCATAGGGTACAAGTGGGTCTTCAAGAAGAAGACTGACATGGATGGGAAGGTCCATACTTATAAGGCTAGGCTTGTAGCAAAGGGATATAGGCAAACTCATGGTGTAGACTATGATGAAACCTTCTCGCCTGTTGCCATGCTTAAGTCTGTTAGAATTTTGATTGCCATAGCTGCGTATTATGACTATGAGTATGGCAAATGGATGTCAAAACCGCTTTCCTTAATGGAAAACTTCTAGAGGATGTGTATATGACACAACCCGAAGGTTTTGTAGATCCACGAAATTCTAGTAAGGTGTGCAAGTTGCAGAGATCCATTTATGGGTTGAAGCAAGCTTCTAGGAGTTGGAATCTTCGATTCGATGAGAAAATCAAAGAGTTTGGTTTTATCAAGAACGAAGATGAACCTTGTGTATACATGAAATTCAGTGGGAGCGTTGTGCTATTTCTCTTGTTGTATGTCGATGATATCTTACTCATTGGAAATGACATTCCTGCACTTGAGACTGTCAAGTCTTGGTTAGGGAAGTGTTTCTCAATGAAAGATATGGGCGAAGCCGCTTACATCCTTGGTATCAAGATCTATAGAGATAGATCTAAGAGGATCATTGGTTTGAGTCAAAGTACCTACATTGACAAAGTTCTTAGAAGATTCAAGATGGAAAATTCTAAGAGAGGAAACTTGCCAATGGGTCATGGTGTTACTCTTAGTAAGACTCAGTGTCCTAAGACAACTGATGAACGAAAGAGGATGAAAGATATTCCATACGCTTCGGCTATTGGTTCTATCATATACGCTATGATTTATACTAGACCCGACGTCTCGTATGCTTTGAACATGACAAGTCGTTACCAATCTGATCCGAGTGAGAACCATTGGATGGCAGTCAAGACGATCCTAAAGTACTTACGAAGGACTAAGGATGCGTTCTTGTTATTTGGAGGGATGGAAGAAGACCTTGTTGTAAGAGGTTACACAGATGCTAGCTTCCAAACCGACAAGGATGATTTCCGATCACAGTCGGGATTTGCGTTTATGCTTAACGGAGGTGCGATATGTTGGAATAGTTTCAAGCAGAGTACTATTGCCAATTCTACTACTGAGGCCGAATATATAGCGACATCCGATGCAGCTAAGGAGGCAGTTTGGATCAAGAAGTTCATTAGTGACTTGGAAGTTGTTCCAAGTATCAATAATCTAGTGGAACTTTATTGTGACAATAATGGTGCCATTGCGCAAGCAAAAGAACCAATGTCACATCAGAGATCCAAACATATACTTAGACGTTTCCATCTCATTTGAGAGTTCATTGATCGGGGAGATGTTAAGATATGTAAAGTATCAACCGATGATAACATTGGGGATCCGCTTACAAAGCCCCTCGCACAAGCTAAGCATGATGGTCATGTGAGGTCCATGGGTATTTGATACATAGATGGAGCCTAGTGCAAGTAGGAGATTGTTGGTGTAATACCCTAGGCTATAGTTATGATTGACTTGAACAGTTATGTATCATCTTTAATATTTATTATAGAGCGCATTTATATTGTTCATTATATGTTTGCATGTTTATTATATTGAACTGCGTCCCTAGTTGTTGTGAACCAATTGTATAAGTTGGTAATGGATAATCATAGAGATGATTATATGCATGGATATGCACATTACACTTATGGATACTTGCTAGAGAACAAGTATTGGACTTGACCTACTTATGAGATTTATGACATGGTCTGTTGTCATGATTAAATCTCATGATAGTCATGTTATTGAATCATTTGTACCTGAGATTATCATCGTCTTCCACATGGTGAAGATCATATTTGATATAGTCTAACAATATCTTTAATCGGATAGCAATAAGGGCTTTGTTTGCACGTTTGGATCCATGTAGGGAAGAATGATAAGTCAAGATGGGATTTGTCCCTCTTATGAAGAGAGATGTTTGCTTGGGCCCCTCGATGAATGATGTTGATGAATGTGTGGCCGCACTCAAGTGATTTGATAGAGATCAAATTCATTTGGATAATCAACATATTCGAAATCGAGAAAGCATTGAACGGAATGAGTTGACCTAGACCATGACTCATGTTCAATTGGACATCGTGGACAAAGGGATTATGACATTGGATCTGTTAAGAAATCAAGCTTTGATGTTATATTTAATTGGGTGGACATAATGATTTGCTAGAAGTAACTTATGTCTTGTGAGGTTGATGTTTCAACTCACTGCCAACATAAAATATAATTCCTAAAGGGTCACACACAAAAGAACGAATTTGATTCAAGTTGAAAATTGGAATTTTAGGTTCTGGCACGACTCGTGACCAGGAGCACGACTCGTGCCCTGGGTCACGACTCGTGCCAAGGATAACGACTCGTGACCAAGGCTGAGACACTACTTGGTTTTGTATCGTTTTGATCAGAATGAGTTGGGGCTCAAGGAACGACTCGTGAGCACGAGTGATTTCAAAAGGGCACGACTCGTGTCAATTGGCACGACTCGTGCCAAGACCAAATTTCGTGTCTGTACAGTTTTCCTTGGCTAGGAAGGAATTGGTGTTTTGCAAGGTTTTTACCCTAATTGTTAGGGGATTTATATGTGATATAAATATAGCCTTGCAACCATATTTTTCCTCTCTCTCACATCATAATCCAAGGTTTTTGAAACTCTAGATTTTGATTTTGATTTTGAATCAAAAGTCCCAAATTTTTCCATTGTTTTGGCTTTGATTATTGAATATTGATTCAATAATCAAGAGGATCATCTAGCAACCAATGAAGAAGGTGTTCTTGGATTCGTTCGCGTGTGGATTATCAATAGAGGGTGATAGGTTAATCACCAAGAGCTTAAAGCCTTCGTTCGTTGATTCATCACAAGATTTCAAACAAGGTAGAAGAAGATCCGTTTCGATATCAAAATTCTAAGGCTTGAATTTTGTGATCTACTTTGTTAATCCTCATCGCATTCAAGGTGTGTAAATTCTATCTCATATTAATTTCTAATCTCTTCATGCTAGACGGATCTTAGGGCTAGGGTTTTGATGTTAAAATTAAATCTTCCGCTGCGTTTGTAACCCCAAAACCCCACATAGAGCTCATTATCAGATGTTTGAAAGGCTTGAAATTTATTCTGTACCTGATCATTTTGGGGACCTTCCTCTTGATATAGAGGGTGGAAATAGACCATTATATTTCATGATTTTGGCTGATGAATTTGATAGTGAAGAAGAGATGAGAACCAAGTTCAACACTTATATGCGTTTTTTGGGGTCCTGATGTTACCATATTAAGTGAAGGGTTTGGAGGTTCCAATTTCCATGAGTTGCTAATGACTTATTATGATGACTTTCTCACGATGGAACTAAGGGGAGAGGGGAAGGAGATGATTTTAGGGTTTTTCTTTAAGAGTGCCAAAATTTCGATTCAAGGAATGATGGATCATACTGTGAGTTTCTTAGATGTCAGTAGAGTGGTTGCAGATCCGATGATTGTTCCAAACCCTGTGGTGGTTCCAGATCCTGTGTTTCAATATTACAATTTGTGTAATGGTTTTTAAATGACTTAACTGGAAAAGAAACCAACTTTAACATTAATCTTCAAATACTAACTTGGGTCATCTCCACTTGGAGGAATAAGGGATAACTAAACTTTAACTACCAACTTACTTTAGTTACATATTACAAAAGTTCACAAATAAAACCTTTACAAAAGTTGTTTTATAAACAAACTTCAACAAAGGAGTAATACCAAAATACAGCCCATCTAGAACATAACGTACCCAACAACCCAAAATACTTGCACAAACTCCTCCCCATCCTCACTGGCCGGGTCCTCCTGTCTCAGTTCGATCTAAAACATTAAAGGGAGAAGGGTGAGAATAAATCTCAATAAGTTATTATGAATGCAACAAGATGCCAATTAAGATGCAACACATACAAGGTGCATATAACACAATGAAAAAGCCTTAAACACATTCCATTACCTTGGTTTACCTTTTCCCGTCTGACCAATAAGTCGTACAACATCGGGAGATGAAACTCCTCTTATTTGTGAACTACTTAAGCATATTCACATCTTATAAGACCCGTTTTTTAGGGAACCATATAAGATACTAGCAACTCTGTAAGGCTTTTGGCTCAATACAGATGATATAACCCCAATATGTGGCCACAGAAGGGGACAGTCACATGTATAACGTAATCCGATCACATTAGGTCACACTTTCCATAATTGATCGTATTCTGTTATACCCCTAAACATCAGCTGATTAACACAAGTTCAAGCACATAATAGTTACTTGAAATGAAATCCACCAAAGGGATAAAATATAACAACATGGTAAAGCATACTCATGTTCAATCAATACCATAGTGCAACATTCATTTCACACACTATGTATATCACAATCAATGAATATGAACTCATGTAAGGCAACAAGGTATCATAACTCAGCCCTACATAATCAATATGCACAATCCATGACCTCTATAAAGGTCCAAGTTCAATTTACCAAGTTGGAGTCACTTTGGTTAAGTTACGAATCAAGGCTGCCAAGCATTTTCCGAACAATATTGAAAGTACTTCCACTATTCCATTTTAACCCAAGTAAGCACCATTATGTAGCTAAAGTGTTCTACTTTAATCTAAGTTAAAGAGGGTTCAATTATGTTCTAAGTGGAATAGGTTTCTACAGCTTGGAAAAAGCTTCAGAGGTTGCAGGGCAGGGCACGACTCGTGCCCAATGGCACGACTCGTGCTCAGCCCCTGCACGAATGCCTTAGCTCTCACGACTAGTACCACGAGTGACCAAAGGGTGGCACGACTCGTGCCACTGCCCAGAAACCAAAAGCAGAGCAACAACATCAGTAACAACCCAAAACCAAATAACATAACACCAAATCATCTGTTCTAAGGTGCCCAAAATAGGTAACAACATGACCAAAAGGTACTTTGACTCAAACCAATGATCCTCTTAGATCTATCTCTATAGATCTTGATACCAAGGATGTAAGCGACTTCGCCCATATCTTTCATTGAGAAACACTTCCCTAACCAAGACTTGACAGTCTCAAGTGCAGGAATGTCATTTCCAATGAGTAAGATATCATCGACATACAACAAGAGAAATAGCAGAACACTCCCACTGAATTTCATGTATACACAAGGTTCATCTTCGTTCTTGATAAAACCAAACTCTTTGATTTTCTCATCGAACCGAAGATTCCAACTCCTAGAAGCTTGCTTCAACCCATAAATGGATCTCTGCAACTTGCACACCTTACTAGAATTTCGTGGATCTACAAAACCTTCGGGTTGTGTCATATGCACATCCTCTAGAAGTTTTCCATTAAGGAAAGCGGTTTTGACATCCATTTTCCATATCTCATAGTCATAATACGCAGCTATGGCAATCAAAATTCTAACAGACTTAAGCATGGCAATAGACGAGAAGGTTTCATCATAGTCTACACCATGAGTTTGCCTATATCCCTTTGCTACAAGCCTAGCCTTATAAATATGCACCTTCCCATCCATGTCAGTCTTCTTCTTGAAGACCCACTTGCACCCTATGGTTTTTGCACCTTCGGGTGGCTCAATCAAGTTTCAAACTTGATTATCCGACATGGAGTGCAATTCGGACTTCATGGCTTCTAACCATTTATTCAAATCGGGATTGGACATCGCCTCTTGATAGGAAGTAGGTTCGTCATTCTCAATAACTTCCACTTCATTACTTTTCGACACGAGAAATCCATATCTCTCGGGTGCAGATCGTAACCTATCCGATCTACGATGGACTTGTGGATCTTGAACCGGTTCCACAACTTCTTGTGGAGTTGGTTCAGTCTCTACTATCGGTTCCATGTTATTTTCGGGTTCTTGAACTTCTTCAAGACCAATTTTACTCCCACTATATGTTTTATTGAGAAACTGTTTCTCAAGAAAAGCACCATATCGAGCAACAAACACTTTGTTCTCGTTGCGGTTGTAAAAATAATACCCTTTGGTTTCCTTAAGGTAACCAACGAAAATAACCTTGTCGGATTTAGGTTCTAACTTATCAGAGACAAGTCTCTTCACATAAGCTTCGCAACCCCAAATCCTCATGAAAGGCAAACTAGGTTTTCTTCCATACCACATCTCATGTGGGGTCTTAGGAGCCGATTTAGTAGGGACTCTGTTCAGTGTGAACGCAGCAGTCTCTAATGCATGTCCCCAAAAGGATATAGGAAGGCCTACTTTACTCATCATCGAATGAACCATATCTAATAGGGTTCTATTCCTCCTCTCGGAAACACCATTCCATTATGGCGTTCCGGGTGGAGTCAACTTTGAAACAATTCCACAGTTTTTGAGATGATTGTCAAACTCTTGGCTCAAATACTCACCACCACGATCGGATCGAAGTGCTTTAATTTTTTTGCCAAGTTGATTTTGTACTTCATTTTGAAATGTTCTAAACATCTCAAACGATTCACTCTTTGACTTCATTAGATAGACATAGCCATATCTAGATAAGTTATCAGTGAATGTAATGAAATACCGAAATCCTCCCCTAGAAATGTTGCTCATTGGTCCGCATGCATCAGTATGTATTAGGCCCAATAAGTCACTAGCCCTTTCAATACTCTTAGTGAAGGGTGATTTGGTCATTTTGCCCAATAAACAGGATTTACATATCTCATATGATTCATAATCATGTGAGTCCATCTTTGTGGAGTTTAGAAATGCGTTTCTCGTTTATATGACCAAGCCGGCAATGCCACATAAACGAGTTATTCACGTCATTCGGTTTAGACTTCTTATCCACATGATAAACATTTTCAACACTATTTTGTTTCTCATCAACATCAAGAAAATAAATGCCATAAAATTAATTTGCAATACCATAAAGCATATCATTTAAATAAATATAAAACTTCTTATTCGAAATAAGAAAATTATACCCCTTGTTATCCAAACAAGAAACAAAAATAATATTCCTACTCAAATTCTGAACATAGTAACAATTGTTCAAAACAAGTACTAAGCCACTAGGTAAAGTTACATCATATGTCCCTACGGCTAATGTAGCAACTCTTGCTCCATTCCCAACACGCAGGTCAACTTCACCTTGTTTGAGTAGCTTCCTATTTCTCAGTCCCTGCACATTTAAACAAATGTGAGATCCACATCTGGTATCTAATACCCATGAACTAGAAATAGAAAGGAAAATATCTATCATATAGATACCTGAAGTAGTAGCAATCGTATTACTCTTTTTTGCCTTTAGGCCTTCCTTGTAAGCCTTGCAGTTGCGCTTCCAATGACCAACTTCTTGGCAATGGTAGCAAACCGCATCATTTTGAGATGCCTTGTGAGCTTCTTTGGCATCGGTAACTTTTGCCTTAGGCTTAGCAACACTTGCTTTACCTTTGCCATCCTTCTTGAACCATTTGCCTTTGTTAACCATTAACACAATATCGGTTTTAGGCTTCTTGATATTCATCTCTGCGGTCTTAAGCATCATATGCAATTCCGAGAGATTCTTATCCATGCCAGTCATGTGATAGTGCATAATAAAATGACTATAACTTTCAGGCAATGAATTCAATATCAAATCCGTGGCGAGTTCCAAACTCAACGGATTTCCAAGCCTATCGAGACACTCAATGTAACCCTTCATCTTAAGAACATGAGCTCCCACCGATTGCCCCTCTTGCATCTTGCATGCAGTTAGGGCCTTAACCACATCATAACTCTCGTTTCTTGCTTGCACTTGAAACATTTCCTTTAAGCGCTCAGCAAGATCAAATGCTGCATCTCTGTGCTCAAGGTCCTTCTGAAAAGCCTTAGACATAGTAGCTTGCTTAAGGCATGCGACATCCACATAATCATCATTATGTTTTTTATGTGCATCCCTATCAACCCTAGAAGCATTTGGAGCGGGTTGAGGTGGAATGGGTTCATTGAGAACGTACAGTTTCTTCTCTTGCTTTAAAACAATTCTAAGGCTTCTGATCCAATCAGAATAGTTTGTACCGTTCTCCTCGAGCTTGTCCTTCTCAAGGAAAGATCGCAGTGACGGGGGTTGATTATTGTGTGTAGCCATTCTACAATAAAATATGCAAACAATATAAACATATATCAATATCAACACATTTATCATCTAAGAGCAAATAATATATTTCATAAATACTCCCACTAAATTATACACATTCAAAAACAAACATGTATCATATAATCATAGTAGGCTAAGATCCATATTTCACTTAATTTCGGTTTAACTGAGCTAATACCCGAAATTAAGCTATTTAGGTAGAAACATCAATCATATCACTATATGACTCTTAGATCTTTTTATGAGATTTCCTCAGACATCATATGTCAAATAAACATGTTTTTAAATCTCATCAATGCATTGGGTCAAATCTTATTTGAAAGCACCAATTAAGTCAAAACCCTTTTCAAACATATGAGACATGGAACGATGCACTTGACTATGGCCAAAACTACATCAACCATAATCTCATCTTGTTCACAAATCAAGATATAATGATGCACCCAACTATGGCTGAAACTACATCAAAATACTCTAAAATTTCACAAGTGTTCTAATCAAGGAATGACATAAGACTTAAATATTTAAAAGGTTTTCAACATGTAACAAACATCGCGTGGTTGTAACATAGATCTCATGTGAACATAATCATGAATATAGGGCTTCACAAAATATCATACAAACAATTTGATTCAATTTTGAGAAATTACAAATCTAATTTAATCATATTAAAAGATTAATAACCTATGTGATAAACTAATCTAATTAATTTATCATAAATCATGAATCATGGCATATCACATATACTTATTTTTCATAGAAACAAAACACATAGGATCTAGATCTATTTCATATCACATGATAGCAAATAATCACATTAAATCTAGCATGCAATTTCAATCCTAATCTTGGCAAGACAGGGCTCTGATATCACTGTTGGGTTTTGGGGTTACAAACGTAGCGAAAGATTTAATTTATGAAGAGATTAGAAATTAATATGAGATATAATTTAAATACCTTGAATGCGATGATGATTAACAAAGTAGATCACAAAATTCAAGCCTTAGAATTTTGATATCAAAACGGATCTTCTTCTACCTTGTATGAAATCTTGTGATGAATCAACGAACGGAGGCCTCAAGCTCTTGGTGATTAACCTATCACCCTCTATCGGTAATCCACACGCGAACGAATCTAAGAACACCTTCTTGATGGATTGCTAGATGATCCTCTTGATTATTGAATCAATATTCAATAATCAAAGACAAAACAATGGAACAATTTGGGACTTTTGATTCAAAATCAAAATCAAAATCTAGAGTTTCAAAAACCTTGGATTATGATGTGAGAGAGAGGAAAAATATCTCTGCAAGGCTGTATTTATATCACATATAAATCCCCTAACAATTAGGGTAAAAACCTTACAAAACACCAATTCCTTCCTAGCCAAGGAAAACTGTACGAACACGAAATTTGGTCTTGGCACGAGTCGTGCCAATTGGAACGAGTCGTGCCCTTTGCAAATCACTCATGCTCACGAGTCGTTCCTCCATTCTGATCAAAACGAGACAAAAACCAAGTCGTGTCTCAGCCTTGGTCACGAGTCGTTATCCTTGGCACGAGTCGTGACCCAGGGCACGAGTCATGCTCCTGGTCACGAGTCGTGCCAGAACCCAAAATTCCAATTATCAGCTTGAATCAAATTTTTTCTTTTGTGTGTGACCCTTTAGGAATTATATTTTATGTTGGCAGTGAGTTGAAACATCAACCTCACAAGATATAAGTGACTTCTAGCAAATCATTATGTCCACCCAATTAAATATAACATCAAAGCTTGATTCCTTAATAGATCCAATGTCATAATCCCTTTGTCCACGATGTCCAATTGAACATGAGTCATGGTCTAGGTCAACTCATTCCGTTCAATGCTTTCTCGATTCCGAATATGTTGATTATCCAAATGAATTTGATCTCTACCAAATCACTTGAGTGCGACCACACATTTCATCAACATCATTCATCGAGGGGCCCAAGCAAACATCTCTCTTTATAAGAGGGACAAATCCCATCTTGACTTATCATTCTTCTCTACATGGATCCAAACGTGCTAACATAGCCCTTATGCTATCCGATTAAAGATAGTGTTAGACTATATCAAACACGATCTTCACCATGTGGAAGACGATGATAATCTCAGGTACAAAGGATTCAATAACATGACTATCATGAGATTTAATCATGACAACAAACCATGTCATAAATCTCATAAGTAGGTCAAGTCCAATACTTGTTCTCTAGCAAGTATCCATAAGTGTAATGTGCATCTCCATGCATATAATCATCTCTATGATTATTCATTATCAACTTATACTAGTTGTTCACAACAACTAGGGACGCAGTTCAATATAATAAACATGCAAACATATAATGAACAAAATAAATGCGCTCTATAATAAATAATAAAGATGATATATAACGGTTCAAGTCAATCATAACTATAGCCTACGACATTACACTAACACTCTACGCATATCAAACTTAACTTGATCTGACCTCATAACCACTACGACAAGCTTAGCAACATCGCTATACATTTCAGGAGTGCGAAAGATGATAGTATTTCCTATAAATAGACCCATCTACACCAAATTCAATATATTCAGAGCAAATCAATTCAAGTAGAAGGCAAAAACATTAATCGGAAAAGTAATTTCTAAAAATTTACTAACCTCGTCGTCGTTTCGTTTAGGAGAACGGCTGCCTCTTAAATTAAATCGACATGATTGATGTCTGCAATTGAAAGCGGGAGAAGGAGAGTAATCGATTGTAATAAAACCCTAAAAACCTAACCTATGCCTCTCCCATTAATATCGCCATCTGTAGGATCAGTTTGAGAAACTAAATATGATAAATAACCCCAAACACAAACAGATGAGAATGGGATACGACGACGTGTTATTGTAAAGATAGAAAACGTTTGAGTAATTACTCGCTTCTTCCGAATTTGTTCTCAATTTTCCATAAAAGTCTTTTAAAAATATACAAATCCTTTTAGAGACCTAAAATATTTTAGAACCCGTGCCAATTTACTAGTAAAAATACAAAAGAAGCAAAAAAAATTTGGCAAATTAGTTTACCGTGCATAGCACAAATTACCACTAATTTATTATGAGGATTCTTAATGAAAATCCTTGTCAAAATCTTCCAATCCTATCCATTGAAGCTCCAATCATATTCAATGCGTGGCAATGAGATTGTTAGTCGTCGATTGGTTTTCAAGGGAGACGTGAGTCGTTAGTTAAATGTAAGACCATCCCGCTTAATCAAAGACATTACCAACCTAAGTGAGAACCAATGTTCTAAAAAGCGCTAGGCGGATGCTAGGCGGCGGAGCTGGGCCTCGCGCCTAGGCGGGGACTAGTCGGGATAAATCGGGATTAGTCCGGACCTAGGCGGGGCTTAGAACTAGGCGTTGGAGAGGGGCCTAGCGCCTAGGCGGGGCCTAGGCGCCCTTAGGCGGGGTCTTTTAGAACACTGGTGAGAACAATAGATTGTTGAGGACATAGCAAAAACATTATTCACAACAAATATGACACTTTTAGGTTTTTGAATCTTTTGACCTATTTTTAATTAGTATTTGTAAGATGAGGCGTCTTACTTTCGGATTTATTTATAGTTAGAGATACCCATCCGGTCCTGAACAGGCGGTTCGAATCGAAACCGTACTGTTCAAGAACCGGCGAAATCGAAACTGTTGAACCGAAACCGCCTTTGAATCGGAATCGATGATTATCCGGTCCGGTTAAGGTTCATCTTTTTCAAAACCAGCGAACCGGCGGTTCATGAACCGTGAACCGGAACCGGCCCCCTCCTTGTAATTTCTTAAAAATACTTTTGGATGTAATTTTATTTAAATTGGTAACAAGTAAAAAACAAAATAAATATAAACAAAATTTATTACAATTTACAAAGTTTTAAAAATATATCAAAAAACATAACAAATAAAAAACAATTTTTTTTTTTTTTTTTTTGAAAATCATTGTTCAAAATCGGAACGGGAACCATACGGACGGTTCGGAATCGTGAACCGGAAACGTCTATATCCGGTCCGATTACGGTTCAAGGTAAATCGATTGGCTGAACCACCGGTTCAGAACCGGAACCGCCGGTTCAGAACTAACCGAAACCACCGATCCAACCGGATGGGCATCTCTATTTATAATCATTTCTATAAGGGCTAAATTGTAAGTAGCATAGTTAAATCTCTTTTGGAACACTTTCTCTAATACTCCTCAGTCGAGATTTAAAACCAATGTAGCACACATCAAATTCAAAATACCATAAACACCCCCTCGTTGGCAAAAGACTAAACTGCCCTTCTATCCAAAATTTCAGTCAGCTCTTATAATTGACATATAATACAAGTTCGCCTCTTATAAATAAAGTATAACAGTCACCATTTTCACTTTTTTTTCACAAAAATAAAATAATAAATTTATTAATTTTAACTCTCATATTCGGTCAAACAATAATTAGCTCTTATAACTGACTTATAATCATGACTAATTGAAATAATAAAATGTCGGAGGTAGGTCGCTCAAGAGAGAGTTTGGACCATTTATTCGATGGCCGGGGAAAAAAGGGGGCGGTGAGATGTGATAAAATGAAGTTGAGGGAGAGCCTAGGGATGTTTGGAGAATTATAATCTAATGAGAAATCTTTATTTGAGATTTACAAAAAATGTTTTATTTAAAAGCAATAAAATTTGGCAGGAGGGCTATAGGAGAATTTTTACATCTCTTTTTGGTTTTTGGATGAAAAGGAAGTTTCATTAAGTTTTGAGGGCGTAGCTTAAAAGTTTCAATAAGTGAGTACTAGGACAGGACTAATTGAGTGAGATCTTCTGCTGTATTCGCTCGCCAACGGAGAAGAGTGGCGACTTGGAGGGGTGCGTGCCTGAGCGTTGCCGATTAAATTAGCTGCCGGCTTCAACCCAACTCAGCAAGAAGAAAGCTTTCCAAGATTTTCCATCAAGGTTTTAATACTAACTTTTGAATTTAGGGTTTGTTACCTCTTTATGATGGTTATCTCAGTTTGCTTATTTTGATGACCGGTAATTGATTAAATGAGTAATGATTCATGTTTTATGTTGATATATTTGATTTTAGTTGTCACATGGTGTCCGAATCTTGGTGAATTTTAAGGTTTGTATGAATATCTGGATAAGTTGTTGATTGAGTTTGTAATAAACTTTAAACCTTTTTGGCTTCTCCATATGTTGATAGTGTTAGGGCCAACTGATATGAGAGAGGTCATGATAACAGTTGACGAGTGAGGCGCCAAGCAAATCATCTTCGCTTCGCGGATTTAATGTTTGTATTTTTATTCGTATTAGAAGATTTTCCAGTTTGCCTCAAATCTGAAAAATGGGAGTAACACAACAAAATTGTGATATTGTTTTTCCATAGGGTTCAGAACCCAGTTAGATCTGCAAACTATACGTTCATTATTTGAGAAGTAACAACAATGAAATGAGGAGCGAAAGGAAATGAAAGAATTCGAGGGAAGGAAATTGATGACGGAATTGGAGAACTAAGGAAGGAAATACAAGTGAGCACTCAAATGATATAGCTCACCATTCTAAGGAAAAGGCTGACATGGTATAGAGAGGGGTAGCTTGGGCATTAGCCTTAATAAGATTTGTACGACTAGCAAGTGAAAGTAGTTTTGTATGCCAGCCTTGGATACAAGAATCAAGTTTAGCATGAAGCTAATGAAAAAGAGATTCCGTAACCCTGTCTGTAATCAGTGGAAGACTAAGGTATTTGTCAATCCCTCTATGAGTGTGGATGCAAAAGATATCTTTAGCTAGTTTGCAGTGGTGGTTCTTTAAATTTTTATCCCAAAATGAATGTCCAAATTCAAGAAATTTTTATCCCAAAATGAATGTCTCTTTTGCAAAAGACTTTGTCCGTAGACGTTTTTTCACCAAATTTTATTATCGTAAAACTAAATGTTTAGAAAGTGGATAACAAGAATATTTATGAATCTTGCCATTAAAATCTGTAAAAGCACTTATTTTCAGAGTATCCCTTAAAATGAAATTTGGACATTCAATTAGGAAGGAACGAAGGGAGTACCACTTCTTTGTGTCAAGGTGATAGACACAAGTAAATATGGGACTCAACAGCTTCATTTTGGAGCTTGAGCTACGTGATAGAGTCCCCTGATCACTCTGGGTAAAATCTCTTATTTTTAGTTAGGGAACATAAATGGCTGGGGGTGGGGGTTAAGCTTTTAGCTGGTTTATTCTTGCATTGGTTTCATTTGTAATTACTACCAGTTCTTCTGTATCTTCTTCTCTGTGACATATATATATGTATATATGTGTGTGTGTGTGTGTGTATGTCAGAATTATATTAAATCTAGTTTTCTTCCCAATCAATTTGACCACCCCTGTTTCTCTCTTTCTGATGTCTCCCAACCCCCCTAAATTTACATTTGGAAGAACATGGTGTATGAGTAAATCTTATTTGGATGAACATGAACACACTGTACCATTTATTATGGTTAGTTAAGCTCTTGAAATTCTTTTACGTGTATGGAAAATTAGATATCTGGACTTGTATCATATATCCTTGAATAGAAGTGTAAATATGCTGTAGAATACTATATAACAAATTCTCTTAGATAATTATCTTTCATATGAGCATTGCATCCTCCTTGTTGTGAATAACCCCCCCCCCCCTCCTTTTAGCTGAACATGTTTGGCATGTTGCAGGAGATAATGGGATACACCAAAACGTTTGGCACTAGTGGGCAGGCCTCTACTTGAAACTATTTAGAAGTTAAAGCTTTAAATCTCTGTTCTGTATGATTGATTTTATAAGTACTTCCATATTTGAATAAATGCATGAAATTTTGATAATGCTTACCCCCCCCCCCCCAAACACACACACACACACACACAAAAAAAAAAAGGTCCTACTTTCTTTTTGGTTTGTCTCAAAAAATATGTACCATATCTTAAAAAGGCAATAATTATTGTGCTTTTTCAAGAAGCTAAAAGCAAGGCGTGATCTTAAGAAAGTTTGACTTGTCAAATGGGGTTGTTTTCTTTTAAGGACGGGTGGAGTACAAATTTGTTAGGACTAGTTAGAGCAATAAACTACTTGACCTGTCTGCAGTAGAAAGAAATGGAGCTCAATTGTGTAGTGATTGGATTAGGGGGACATTAATTAAGCGTGTTGTTGTTATATCTTCACTTTAGAACCATATTTTAAGAGTAGCAACAGATACTATTGTCAATCAACAAGACACTTCTTTTATTTCACCAGATGAATACTTTCTACTTTTAATTTAACTGTTGATTGACTGTATATATTCTAAGGATATCTGTAGAAAAAACAAGTGTTGCTTACTATTCATATATGATATAAATCTGAATTTTATTTCTTCTCTCCGATTGTAAAGCAGAAAGGCAGCAATGGCAACTGCTGTACGAGAGCTACAACGTGATCTAGAAATGAAAGCAAACGACCTCAGCAAACTTCAAAAGGACATAGCAAAAAACCACCAAGTGAGAAAGAAATACACAATCCAGCTAGGTGAAAACGAGCTTGTTCTAAAGGAACTAGATCTGTTGAGCGAAGATGCCAATGTTTACAAATTGATCGGACCAGTTCTTGTGAAGCAGGACTTAGCGGAGGCAAATGCAAATGTGCGGAAGCGAATTGAGTACATTTCGGCTGAATTGAAGCGTTTGGATTCGGCTCTGCAGGATTTGGAAGAGAAGCAGAATAGTAAGAAGGAAGCAATCTTTAAGTTGCAGCAAAAAACTCAGTCACTCCAGGCTGGAAAAGCTAAGGCTTGATGGGAAATTGCAGATGTTGTGTTAGTTATACTCACTCCGTTCCAAAATGAATGTCATAAAAAAAAAAAAAAACAAATCTGTTCTTGATAAAAATAAATTTGATTTTTTTTTTGACATTCATTTGGGGACATTGCCAGGCAGTAGAAATTTTGTATGGATTCCTAAAGTATGATTGACCAGATAGTATGCTTTATTTAATTATCCTATAAACTTGTTATTCACCTTTTGAAAAGAAAAACTAATTGTGTTTTGTTTTTATTTTCTAATGTACTTTTCCAAGCTAATGTATTTGATTTTTATCTGTTCCCGGATATGCTGGAATTTAGAAGAACTCCTTACACGAAAACGAGGAAAATATAGCACTTATATTTTAGACGGATTTAAAAAATGAAATAACAATATTATAAATACGTTAGAATTTGCTTAGTTTGGTTTACTCTATGAGAATGGACAAATTTATTAAATACTATCTATGTACCATTCGAATCAGGTCATTTTTCCATTTTGGATACATCAATCCAAAAAGGACAATCCTGAAATGGAAATATTTTATTTAATGTGATCTACTTTTATATTAATAACAACTTTTCACTCATATTCTTAAACAGTATAAATCGATAAATCGAGTATGATCTTGGGTCATAAACCGGGCAAGACCCGATGGATTTGGCTCAAAGTAAAATTCATACAAGCTTCAAATACGACATAGGGAATTGGCTTTCCTACCTATGCTCGGTATGCCTACTCGTCATTTCTCACTATGTCGACTTATACATGATAGAACATATAGTGACTAATGCTAAAATACTGAAATATGCCGACAAGGCACCTTCATATGCCGATAAAGCACCTACAAAGGCCGACCAAGGTCATTCAAATGACGACCAGAGCTTCCTCGTTCTACATCAAGACAAGGGAAATGGGCTTCCCTACCCTTGTCCATCTTATACTCGGCATTTATACATGCCGACCAATGTTATATGCCGAGTAGCAAGCCTTCTAGGCATGCATGTAGAAAGCTTATATGATTATACTACAACAAGGATTGTGGGAAGTTATAATCCAACTAGGATTATTATCCTCCTCTCACACAACTTCCTATCCAAGGATGGACTTTATATCCTACACCTATAAATACAAGCCATAATTCTGTTAACGCATCTTTTAACTCTAAACTTTTGTCAATTGATTTGCTCTCTATATCACACGAATACTTACTCTCACGCCGGAGGACCCTCGCCGGTGAAGCCCTGGCTTAGTTTACGTGTTTGTTCATCTTTTTCAGGCTATTCAAACATCCAGGATACAACCTGGCGCTGGATTTGGACTGATCCGAACGGTTTTGTCATCATCAGTTTGGTTAAATTGCCGGGAAACGATCGTATTATCCTTTGAATAGCTTGAAAAATTATGCTCCGTTCTCCTAATCCTAATGGAAGAAGGATATACTGCTAGCATCACTCCTAATCAAGATAACCCTCTTTTGGAGGAGACTAATGGTAACGCTGGAACTACTAATCCTCTTGCCAATGGGAGACTGCCACCTCCTCCACCACTGAATGATGAACTGCCTCTACTAGGGATGAACTTGCGTTCTAGTGGGCAGCCAGTAACCGAGGTGCTGCCAAACCCTCCCCGTCGTAGACGATGAGGAAGACATGCTGGTAGTCAGATGGGAAGGAATGTCGCCCATGGAGGCACAGGGACATCTCCCCCAAAGATTGATTGCAAAACTCTCTTACATCGCCAGATGGAGACTCTGCAACGCATTTATGAAACACAAAATGCATTGCTTGCGTTAGCTGACCCGTAACACTCCCCGCCGAATTCATCATAAGACCTACGAGGACTGGAAATTCCCTTGGAGGGGAGAGTCGTTTTGATAGGCGTGGTAGTCGGGGGGAATAGAGAAAATCTTCCTCCTGGCCAAAATCCCCCTTATCATGACTCTACTGGTAGATCCAAGCAAAACCTCCCATCAAGGTGTCCTTCCTCGTCATAATGCTCCTGGACATGGAAATGCAAGAAACGAGGTAGACTTGAGAAATCAGTTGAACAATCAAAGGGAACAGGAGGTTAATTCTGTTGACTTGAGAGAAAGGCTCAGTTATGCTAGGCAAAAAAACCCTCCTCGTCATAATCCCTCTCCTCGGCATAGGAGCCCTGCTCGACTTGGGGGCTCTCCTCGTCACAGGGGCTCTCCTCGTTGAGGAATCCTCCCTGTCCAGAGATGGCTCCCATGAGGGACAGAACCTCTACTCGTCATTTCAGGCCATTGAATGGCAGAGCAACATCTGGACACGGGGATAATCACCAACAACATGAGAAACAAAGCCGAGTAAATAGGCGCAGAGAAAAAGAAAGGACCCATCGTATTTTTCACTTTAGCTTGGGGATCGATGCAAGGGATATTCTCCTTTTAATAAAAGAGAATTGATGAAATGGAAATAAGGAGGAAGGAAGTGGATGATGATGATACTAGTGCCACTCGCCCTTTCTCCCAGCGAAATAATGATCTATCTCCCAATACTGCTATCAAGATCCCCAGTTTCGAGAAATATGCGGGGACCACAGACGCACGAGAACATATGCAAAGTTTTGAATCCACCATGGCCCTCCTCACCAAGGAAGATGATATTCTCTGCAAGGCTAGTGCGAGTACCTTATCCGGAATAGCTCTTTCATGGTTACGGGAGCAAAAGAAGGGAAGCATCGATAGTTGGAAAATAATGAGGAGGAGGTTACTGGATCACTTTGTGACGGATGGGAAGAGAAAGAAAAGATTGACAGACCTTGCTAACATTGAACAAGGGAAGAAAAAAACCACTCTGAGTTATTACAACCGTTTCAGGGCTATGGCTGACCAGGTAGAGGAAAGCCTAACTGACCGGGAGGTGATTGTGTGCTTTAACTCTAGACTGAGATCTGGACAATTGATCTACGAACTCTCTGCCAGGTAGCCTAAATCAAAATCTGATTTGTACAATGTGGCATACGCCATAGCCATGGCAGAGGAGAAAAGTAAGAAGAGATCTGAAATGCCGGAAGCAGATACATTTGGCACCAACCAGGCTTCCAACGGAAGTAACTATAAGGGAAAGAATATGACTCGGGCTACTGAAAAAGTCGAGGTCTTCACCCCACTCACCAAACCTATTACAGAGATCATGCAATTGGTGAACCTATCAGATCCCCGATCACTCAATGAGAGAACAAAGCATACCCGTGACAGTTCCAGGTATTGTGCCTTGCACAAGGACCACAGACACGACATGGAGAATTGAATCTCCCTTAAGAGAATGATCCAAAGATGGGTAGACGAGGGAAAACTTGATCGCTATGTTATGCGAAAAGATAACAAGCGTAAAAGAGAAGATGATGATGACAAAGATGATAAAAGGGAAGACATGCCTCATAGGGCTAAACTCCATGTTATAAGGGAGGAGACTGTTTTCAACAAAAAAAAATTGAAAGACAAATACATGAGCTAAGTAAGGTCTACCACATCCCCGCCTGGATCCATAAGGAGGAGAAAGTCATCAGCTTCTCCCCTAATGAGATAGCTGGAAGTCGTGTGACTCGTTAACAACCCTTAGTAATCAAAGGGAGGATTGATAACTGTGAATCAGAGAGACTCCTCATAGACTCAGGGGCCTCCAGGGATATTTTGTATTAATCTACTTTTCAGAAGATGAATCTGAAGGATAGCATGCTTGAGCCATACTCTGGAAGACTAGAAGGCTTCACCAATCATAAAGTCAGCACCATGGGGACGATTGACCTACTACTGGAAGTTGGAGGGCATCCCTTCCGAGCCGAGGCCACAGTAACATTCGTGGTCATGGACCTGTCAAGTGACTACCACGTCATCCTAGGCATTACAAGTCAAGGCAAACTTGGGTTGATCGCCTCCCTCCCTCACCAGAGAGTTAAATTTCCACTCGTGCGGCAATCATATGCGTGAGGACGACCCCCAAAGACTTCTTGGAACATGTGATGAGGAGCAGAAAAACTGCAAGAAAGGTGGAGGTAGACATACCAGAGGAAAATCTGAGAATCTCTAAATCTGTAAAGACTACCAGCACCAATTCTAGGCTTAATCTGATTTTTGAAGCCGAAGATGAGGAACACATGATACTAGATATCCATGAATATGAAAGCAATGTCACATTTATGTCCGTCCCAAAAATAACCCCTCATCTCCTCAGCGGCCAGAAGTCGGGGGCCAACCCTGACTTGAGACAAGGAGAGCTGCAGGATATTGACGAACTAGTTGAAATGGAAGGCCTAGACATAAATGGTGATGAGGGTAAAAGGCTTATAGAGATAATTATTGAAACTTTGCAGTTTCGTGACGGTCCAGAAATGGAGCCCGTGGACGAATTGGAGGAAATCGCACTCAATCCCGACTACCCAGAGCATAAAATAAAAATCGGGGGCCAACTCTCCCAGAAGAAAGGGAGGAAATCATCACCCTTGTGAAAAATAACCTACATGTCTTTGCCTGGATGGTCGAGGATATGAGAGAAATCAAGGAAGAAGTGGATGTCTACAAGCTAGAGGTCGACCTGTCTGCCAAACCTATCAAGCAGACAAGGAGAATTTTTGAAAACGATAAAGAAGATGCAATCAATGATGAAGTGCAGAAATTGCTAAGTGCAGGAATTATCAGGGAAGCAACTTAACCCGTTTGGTTGGCCAATGTAGTAATGGTCAAGAAGCAAAATGGGAGGTGGCGAATGTGCGTAGATTTCAAAGATCTCAACAAAGCTTGCCCGAAAGACAGTTACCCTCTCTCCAGAATTGACAAGCTGGTAGACTCCATTGCCGGACACAGGACTCTCAGCTTCCTAGAAGCCTACTCTGGTTATCAATAGATAAATGGCCTAGGAAGATATTGAGAAGACAGCCTTCCAGGCGGCTGGAGGAATCTATTGTTATACTATGATGCCCTTCGGGCTAAAAAATGCTGGCACAATCTAACAACCCATGGCCAACACAAGTATTTGGGGAGCAGATAGGCCGTAACATGGAAGCCTACATCGATGACATGGTCATTAAGACTAGTACTTGCAGTCACGCCCCATACCTGGAAGAAACCTTTGACAACCTACGAGCAAACAACATGAAATTGAACCCAAGTAAATGTGTGTTTGGGGTGATGGCCGGGAAGTTCCTAGGTTTTATGGTATCACAAAGGGGGATCGAGGCAAACCCGGAGAAAATCAAAGCCTTGATAGACATGAAAGAGCCTACCAACATCAAGGAGGTTCAAAGACTAAACGAAAGAATGGCAGCCCTTGGTAGGTTTAATGCAAAGTCTGCAGAGAAATCCCTGTCTTTCTTCAAAGTTCTGAAGGGGACCAATAGCTTCTCCTGAACAACTGAATTCTCAAAATCAGTCAAACATTTGAAGGAGTACTTAGGATTCCCTCCTTTGTTGAGCAGTCCTGTCACGGGAGAGATGCTATACATCTTCCTAGAAGCCACGGAGCACGATATAGCTGCGGTACTAGTCCAGAATGAAGGAAACACTCAGAAACCTATATAAAATGTCAGCAAGGCATTTTCAGATGTGGAGAGCAGATATTTCAACGCAGAAAAAATAGCCTACGCCCTAGTTATAGCGGCAAGAAAGCTATGAGAATATTTTTCTTCACACCCCATAACTTTGTATACAAATGCACCCCTGAAGAAAATCGTGCATAAGTTGGACTGCTCATTATGTCTCCTTAATTGGTCTATCGAACTCACTGAGTTTGATATCATATACCAACCTAGGAAGACACTCCTAGCACAGCCTCTAGTCGATTTTAGGGTTGAAACCACCTTCATAGGTGAGCACGACCTCACCTCCCGTAAGCGCAAAAAACCTGCGGGGGAAGAACCGACCATCGAGCTTCCGCCTAACTGTTGGGTCATATAAAGAGATGGATCAGCCACTAAGGAAAGAAGCGGAGCTGGAGTTGTACTAGCAAGTCCCGATGGGGAGCATACCATACAGGACATAATCATATTCAAGTTTCCTGCTTCCAACAATCAAGCTGAGTATGAATCTTTGATATTTGGCATAGAGTTGGCATCCTTCTACGGAGCAACCAAAATCGCCGCATTCCATAACTCCCAACTCGTAGTCAAGCAGATAAAAGGGGAGTATAACACTCATCACCCTATACTCACAAAGTATAAAGACCTCGTACTAGAAATAACGAAAAAGCTATTTCTTTTTAAATAAATCATATAGGTCGGGGAGGAGAAATGCTGGATAGATGAATACATGGGCTTCCTTGAAAGGGACCAACTATCAGATGACGAAGCACGTTCTAGGCTCATCAAAAGGAAGTCAGTAAGGTTCACAGTATGGAATGGGTTCCTTTACAGAAGGTCATTCACAAAGCCCTTGCTGAGATGTGTCTACCCCAATGAAACAGAAATCTCTTGGCAAAATTCCACGAAGGCATTTGTGAAGGTCACCCGGGGGCCAGAACCTTAGCAGATAAAATCATCACGCTAGGTTATTACTGGCCAAACCTAAGAGATGATGCACAAGCCTACGTAAGAAAGTGTGACAAGTGCCAGAGATATGCTGATATTCCAAGACTCCCATCAGTAGAACAGACACTCATAATCCCTACTTGGCCATTTAAAATGTGGGGAATCAACATCATTGGACCCTTCCCACCCCTCCCCCCCACTCGAGGTAATTGCAAGTATGTGATCGTGGCGGTCGACTACTTCTCCAAGTGGATAGAAGCAAAAGTCTTAACCAAAATCACAGAGGAGAACGCAATCAACTTTGTCCATAACTTCATCTGGTGTCGCTTCGGGGTTCCACATACTATCATCTCAGATCACTGTCTCCAGTTCTCCAAGGCCTTTACAACAAAATTGAACATACTAGGAGTCAGACACATCAAGTCATCAGTGAGCATACCTCAGTGTAATGGACAATCAGAAGCAGCCAACAAGTTAGTACTAACAGCCCTAACCAAAAAACCTAGAAGGAAGTGATGGTAGATGGTTGGACGAACTTTCCTTAGCCTTGTGGGCAGTTCGCACAACTACCCGGGGGCCAATCGTGGAAACCCCATTCGCACTGACTTTTGGATCTGATGCTATGACACCAGCGGAGATGGCTATCCCTACAACAAGAAATTCAAACTACAATGAGTAAGTCAACAGGGTTAATAGGCTACTAGACCTAGACCTGGAAGATGAGAACAAACTAGCTGCTCAGATGAGAATGGTGAACTACATGCAAAGACCAAAGTCTACCGTAACAAAAGGGTCAATAAAAGTGTATTCCAAGTCGGATACTGGGTACTTAGAAAGATTGAAGCGACTAGCAAGGCTCGAACCCTAAACTACGGCATAGTACAATGAAGCCGGTGAGGAACCTCACGACATTAGCCCCTATTATGGCTGGGACGGCCTGCATGTCCTCCAAAAACTCACAAATGAATGGATCTAAGGGGAGACTAAGACCCAACTGGAACTGTTTATAGAAAAAATGGGCATGGTTCAAGGAGTACAAAAAGTCATTCCAGACGTCCTTATCTTTTACAGGAAGACCAGGAACGTATGTTAATCGGTACTCGTCCCTCGACACCCCATACTTGGCGTGTAATTCCTCAATCATGGGTTCCCCGTCTTTAGCTGACCTAGGCCTAGGGGTATAAGACCTACCACGGCCTCTAGGACGGCCCCCAGCACGGGCCCCCTCGGTAAAAGCGTCTACGATCCTCGCAAAAGTCGAGGGACCAGTTGAATGACGAGCAATGTTACTTCCTCTCCCAGACATATCTGCACAATAAACAAATAACAAAGGTCAGTTTTGGCTAAGGCAAAAATTAAAGACGAGGACGAGGAAGGGAATCCCTCCCCGTCCTATTAACTAAAGTCGAGGAGGGATTCTTACCCAATAAAGAGTGCTCTAGGTGGTTGGACTTCAAGTAATATAGATTGATGTGGTTGAGGATCTCGGTCCAACCTTGAAACAACATGATGTTTGGGGAATCAACACTAAGTCGGTCAATCCTAAACTGACTAGGATATCGACGTCAGTCAAGGGCTTTGGTACCTCGTCAGAATTTCCCCAATCTCATTCAAACTCAACATCATCCATGGACCATCAATTCTTTGGTAAATCCTAAGGTTTTGTGTATGATAGCAGTACAACGCATAGGGATTACTTCTTCATGTTCTTGCCATGGCTAGGAATGGAGAAAATCAAGAAATCACAAAAACCCCCCAGGAAAGCTTCAAGAACACGAACAACAATGGCGGTTTCAAGAACCCACCAAGAACAACAACCCAGAAATGCGTGAAAAGTAGGAGATTTGAGAAGAAATTATACCTGATTCGAAGAATGTTGGATGGAAACACGAACAAAATCAAGCACAAACTCCAGAAATTGACAACGAAATCAAGAACAACTTGCATAATTTTTAACCTTATAGCCTCTCTCAAATCTGAATAGTGATAAAAGAGTAAAAAGGAAAGGGGAATTTTCTTTTATACCTAGATCCGAACGGGTATGGGTCAAGACGCCGTCTCCATCTCCTCATTTAATGTTCTAGCATGTTCCCAATGGGAATATCTCGTCATTGATATCCGCGCCCATCATTTTTCATATAACCGACGGATAAATGATTGATGCCTCGTGTTTAGAGAAAACCATTTCGTATTCGTTTAAGCCGAGGACGAGCACCACTTCCTCCTTGTCAAAGCCGAGCTAGGAAGTCGAGGGCCACTGAATGGTATAAACCGAGTACGACTTTGGGTCATAAACCGGGCAAAGCCCAATGGATTTGGCCCAAAGTAAAATCCATACAAGTCTCAAATACGACATAGGGAATGGACTTTCCTACCTATGCTCGTCATCCCTGCTCGTCATTTCCCACTATTTCGATCTATACATGGTAGAGCGTATATAGTGACTAAGGCTAAAATACTGAAATATGTCGACAAGGCACCTTCATATGCCGATAAAGCACCTACAAGGCTGACCAAGGCCATTCAAATGACGACCATAACTTCCTCGGTCTACATCAAGACAAGGGGAATGGGCTTCCTTACCCTTGTCCATCTTCTACTCGGCATTCATATATGCCGACCAATGTCATATGCCGAGTATAAAGCCTACTAGGCATACGTGTAGAAAGCTTATATGATTCTACTCCAACAATGATTGTGGGAAGTTATAATTCAACTAGAATTATTATCCTGCTTTCACACAACTTCATATTCAAGGATGCACTTTATATCATACACCTATAAATACAAGTAATAATTTACATAATTTTGGTAACGCATCTTTTCACTCTAAACTTTTGTCAATTGATTGTTCTCTATATCACACAAATACTTAATCTCACGCCGTAGGACCCTCGTCAGTGAAGCCCCATGTTAGTTTACGTGATTGTTAATCTTTTTCAAGCTATTCAAACATATATGATACAACATGCCGTTAGATTTGGGCTGATTCGGTCGTTTTTGACATCATCAATTATCCCACTTTTTATCCTCACAACCCATTATTCACTAACATTATTATTTAATTTCCGTGTCCAATCCAAAAATCGTATTTCGAGTGGGACAGAGAAATTATGTACTTGTGAAGAATAAATCAGAAAAACGGTTGTTTGCTCCCTCCTGTTTACATATAATAAGCTTTGCGAAATAATTTTAATGTAAATTGACCATGATACAATGTAAGGCTACAAAAACGAGTTTTTAGTCAAATTGATATGTGTATTAATTGGGGGTAGTTAATGTCAAATACGTACGTTATAAACGTGAAATGTCACATGTGTAGTTTATTTTTATTTTTTAATTTGACCATCTTTTTTAACATCCATTAAAAAATTAACGGATCAATCCACAAGAGTTAACAATTTAACGGTGCTACAATCAAATTGTTCAAATTTAACATCCATAATTTTAATGAAGTTAATTAACATTTTTTTTTTAAATAGCGGAAATGTTAAACAAAAGAAAAAAAATTGTATCCCCTCCTTCATCTCTCTCTCTTCAGAGCATCTCCAACCCATTACTTCAAATTTTGCTTCATTTCTTCATTTTTTTGCTTCAAATGTTGCTTCATTTTTTTTCCAACTCCAACCCATATCTTCAAATTTGACTTCAAAAAGAATATACCAAGCATCTTTCTCTTCCACATCATCATTCCACTACTCATTTAATTTCACAAACACTATACAAACTTTAGTCAATTTTGTATATTGAACCCCCTATTTTATTTTAAATGATAGAATTTCAAATTAATTAGTGAAAAACTATAATAAATTTTAAAAAAAAATTATTTAATATAATCAAAACAATAAATATGCAATCACTACAAGGAAAATCGAATTTAGAGACGGAAATTTAGAGACGGACGAAATCTGTAGCTAATTTGGCGACAGATTAGAGACAGAACAAAAAATCAGAGACGAATTCGGATTCCGTCTCTAAATTAGAGACGGATTCAGATTTCGTCTCTAATTCAGAGACGGAATATGAATTCGTCTCTAATTCAGAGACGGAATCTGAATCCGTCTCTAATATAGAGACGGAATTCGAATCCGTCTCTAATTTAGAGACGAAATCTGATTTCGTCTCTAATTTAGAAACAGATTCAGATTCCGTCTCTAAATTTTAGAGACGGGTTTTGTATCCGTCTCTAAAATAGAGACAGATTAAGAATCCGTCTCTAAATTAGAGACAGATTCAGAATCCGTCTCTAAATTAGAGACGGAGATTTTTTAATCCGTCTCTAATTTAGTGACAGATTCAACATCTGTCTCTAAAATTTAGAGACATATTTAGTATCCGTCTCTAAATTTGACTTTTCTTCTATATACTTTCATTTGTTTAGTTTTTTTCTATCTTTTTTTCTATAACTTTTTCTAAAAAAAACCACTGATTAACAAAGGCTAAAATATTGTTTTCTGGTCAATAAATTTTTTTTTAAAAAATAAAAAATAAATATAGGGTAGTCCAGTCCCTCTTTTGACTTTTCTTCTATATACTTTCATTTGTTTAGTTTTTTCTATCTTTTTCTATAACTTTTTCTAAAAAAAAACCACTTAGATTAACAAAGGCTAAAATATTGTTTTCTAGTCAATAAAAAAATTTTAAAAAAATAAAAAATAAATATAGGGTAGTCCGTCCCTCTTTTGACTTTTCTTCTATATACTTTCATTTGTTTAGTATTTTTTCTATCTTTTTTCTATAACTTTTTCTAAAAACCACCGATTAACAAAGGCTAAAATATTGTTTTCTAGTCAATAAAAATTTTAAAAAAAAATAAAAATTAAATATAGGGTAGTCCGTCCCTCTTTTGACTTTTCTTCTATATACTTTCATTTGTTTAGTTTTTTTCTATCTTTTTTTCTATAACTTTTTCTAAAAAAAAACCACTGATTAACAAAGGCTAAAATATTGTTTTCTAGTCAATAAAAAAATTTTAAAAAAAATAAAAAATAAATATAGGGTAGTCCGTACCTCTTTTGACTTTTCTTCTATATACTTTCATTTGTTTAGTTTTTTTCTATCTTTTTTTCTATAACTTTTTCTAAAAAAAACCACCGATTAACAAAGGCTAAAATATTGTTTTCTAGTCAATAAAAAAATTTAAAATAAATAAAAAATAAATATAGGGTAGTCTGTCCCTCTTTTGACTTTTCTTCTATATACTTTCATTTGTTTAGTTTTTTTCTATGTTTTTTTGTATAACTTTTTCTAAAAAAAACCACTGATTAACAAAGGCTAAAATATTGTTTTCTAGTCATTAAAAAAATTTTAGAAAAATAAAAAATAAATATAGGGTAGTCCGTCCCTCTTTTGACTTTTCTTCTATATACTTTCATTTGTTTAGTTTTTTTCTATCTTTTTTTCTATAACTTTTTCTAAAAAAACCACAAATTAACAAAGGCTAAAATTTTGTTTTCTAGTCAATAAAAATTTTTAAAAAAATAAAAAATAAATATAGGGTAGTCCGTCCCTCTTTTGACTTTTCTTCTATATACTTTCATTTGTTTAGTTTTTTTCTATCTTTTTTTCTATAACTTTTTCTAAAAAAAAATCACTGATTAACAAACGCTAAAATATTTTTTTCTATTCAATAAAAAAATTTTAAAAAAATAAATATAGGGCAGTCCGTCCCTCTTTTGACTTTTCTTCTATATACTTTCCTTTGTTTAGTTTTTTTCTATCTTTTTTTCTATAACTTTTTCTAAAAAAAATCACTGATTAACAAACGCTAAAATATTGTTTTCTAGTCAATAAAAAATTTTAAAAATAAAAAATAAATATAAGGTAGTCCGTCCCTCTTTTGACTTTTCTTCTATTTACTTTCATTTGTTTAGTTTTTTTCTATCTTTTTTTCTATAAATTTTTCTAAAAAAAATCACTGATTAACAAAGGCTAAAATATTGTTTTCTAGTCAATAAAAAATTTTTATAAAAATAAAAAATAAATATAGGGTAGTCCGTCCCTCTTTTGACTTTTCTTCTATATACTTTCATTTGTTTAGTTTTTTTCTATCTTTTTTTCTATAACTTTTTCTAAAAAAAACCACTGATTAACAAAGGCTAAAATATTGTTTTCTAGTCAATAAAAATTTTTAAAAAATAATAAATAAATATAGGGCAGTCCGTCCCTCTTTTGACTTTTCTTCTATATACTTTCATTTGTTTAGTTTTTTTCTATCTTTTTTTATATAACTTTTTCTAAAAAAACCACTGATTAACAAAGGCTAAAATATTGTTTTCTAGTCAATAAAAAATTTTTAAAAAAATAAAAAATAAATATAGGGTAGTCTGTCCCTCTTTTGACTTTTCTTCTATATACTTTCATTTGTTTAATTTTTTTCTATATTTTTTTCTATAACTTTTTCTAAAAAAAATCACTGATTAACAAAGGCTAAAATATTGTTTTCTTGTCAATAAAAATTTTTAAAAAATAAAAAATAAATATAGGGTAGTCAGTCCCTCTTTTGACTTTTCTTCTATATACTTTCATTTGTTTAGTTTTTTCTATCTTTTTTTCTATAACTTTTTCTAAAAAAAATCACTGATTAACAAAGGCTAAAATATTATTTTCTGGTCATTAAAATTTTTTAAAAAAATAAAAAATAAATATAGGGTAGTCCGTCCCTCTTTTGACTTTTCTTCTATTTACTTTCATTTGTTTAGTTTTTTTCTATCTTTTTTTCTAAAACTTTTTCTAAGGATATAATATATAAGGGTTAGGGTGTAGGGTATAGGGTATAATATATAAGGGTTAGGGTGTAGGTTATAGGGTATAGGGTATAGAATTTAGGGTTTAGGGTATAGGGTATAGGATTTAGGGTTTAGGGTATAGGGTTTAGGGTTTAAGGGTTAGGGTTTAGGGTTTAGGGGTTAGGGGTTAGGGGTTAGGGTTTAGGGTTTAGGGGTTAGGGTATAGGATTTAGGGTTTAGGGTATAGGGTATAGGATTTAGGGTTTAGGGTATAGGGTTTAGGGTATAGGGTTTAGGGTTTAGGGGTTAGGGTTTAGGGTTTAGGGTTTAGGGGTTAGGGTTTAGGGTTTTGGGGTTAGGGGTTAGGGGTTAGGGTTTAGGGTTTAGGGTTTATGGGTTAGGGGTTAGGGTATAGGGTATAAACCCTAAATCCTATACCCTAACCCCTAACCCCTAAACCCTATACCCTATACCCTAACCCCTAAACCCTAAATCTTATACCCTATACCCTGAACCCTAAACCCTATACCCTAACCCCTAAACCCTATACCCTATACCCTATACCCTAACCCCTAAACCCTAAACCCTATACCCTAACCCCTATACCCTAAATCCTATATCCTAAACCCTATACCCTAACCCCCAAACCCTATGCCCTAACCCCTAAACCCTAACCCATATACCCTAAATCCTATGCCCTAAACCCTATAACCTATACCCTAAACCCTAAACCCTAAATCCTATACCCTAACCCTTAAACCCTAAATCCTATACCCTATACCCTAAACCCTAAACCCTATACCCTAACCCTTAAACCCTATACCTTATACTTTATACCCTAACCCCTAAACCCTAAACCCTATGCCCTAACCCCTATACCCTAAACCCTATACCCTAACCCCTATACCCTAAATCCTATACCCTAAACCCTATACCCTATACCCTAACCCCTAAACCCTAAATCCTATACCCTATACCCTATACCCTAAACCCTAAATCCTATACCCTATACCCTAAATCCTATACCCTATACCCTATACCCTACACCCTAACCCTTATATATTATACCCTATACCTAACCCCTAAACAATTTTAATGTCATTTAGAATGTAGAAAAAAATTTAAAAAAAAATAAACGAGGTAGCCGTATACCATTTTCACAAGATCGGGACACATTCCTTAAAATCCTAAAGAATGACACATATTTTTAACTCAATTTCCATTTGGATTTTGATGAAAGTCGTAAAGATAAAAAACACTTTAAATGTCATTTATAATGTAGAAAAAAATAAAAAAAAATAAACGAGGTAGCCGTATACCATTTTCACAAGATCGGGACACATAAAACCCTAAAAATCCTAAATAATGGCACATATTTGTAATTCAATTTCCATTTGGATTTTGAGGAAAGCCATAGAGATGAAAAACACTTTAAATGTCATTTAAAATAATTAAAGATTAAATTATTGTTATTGTTAATAAGTATTTTTTTATAATTTATTAATATCAATTATTACTTAGGTATATTAACATTTCTTAGAAGTTTAAATTATTAAATTATTATTAATAAATTTAAAATAATTAAATTAATGAATATTATTATTAATTAATAACATTATTATTTTTGATTTTATGTATTATTACTAGTTATTATTAATATTATTATTAATTATATAATAATAATTATTAATATATTCAATTATATAATTGAATAATTAACAATAACATCATTATTAGTCTTATTATTAAGTATTATTACTAATTATATGATAATGTTATTATTCTTGATATTAGGCATATTACTATAACAAAAATTTTGGGTAAATCAAATAAAAGCATGTTAATATTTTAGATAACTTTTTGTAAATTTCAGTAATAAAAAAAATCTAAAATATTTTTTTCTATTCAATCAAAAATAATAAAAATTTCTAATTATTATTAATACTATTTTTAATATTATTAGTGATTATAAAATTAATATTAATGTTAATATTAATTAATTATATAATTAATAATTTATTAATAAATATTATTAATATTAAATATTATTAATAATAAATATTATTATTCTTAATATTAGACATAAATAATTTAGTTAGTGTATAATATAGTGTGAAATAAATATAAGTACGTGATGTGGCATTGTTTGATTGGATTTCAAATTTTCACGCGGATTGTGGGCCAAAGCAAGATCCGACCTTTCATTGCCTTAAATCAAACGGCCCAAAATGTTTTAAACAAAAACAATCCCTCCCTCTCCTATTTCTCTCCTCATTTCTCTCTCTCTCTCTATACTGATCAGTTTCAAATTACAAGACCCACCGTTTCTCTCTCTCTCATTTCCCTCACTCCCTCACCGTCCCTTCAGCCTACGCCATGCTCTCCGGCGAAACCACCCTCCGTCACTCTCTCTGTTTCTCTCCCTATTTCACTCCTCTTTTCTCTCTCTCTCTCTTCTCTCTTCATTTCGAATTTCCAAACCCAGTTGAAGCTACCCACCGTTTTCTCTCTCTCTCATTTCCCTCACTCCCTCACCGTCCCTTCAGCCTCCGCCATGCTCTCCGGCGACACCACCCTCCGTCACTCTCTCTGTTTCTCTCCCCATTTCACTCCTCTTTTCTCTCTCTCTCTTCTCTCTTCATTTCAAATTTCGAATTTCCAAACCCAGTTGAAGCTACCCACCGTTTTCTCTCTCTCTCATTTCCAAACCCAGTTGAACCTCGATAGGAGCCAATCGAGGAGAAGGTGGCGAAGCAGCGGCAGATCCGGAGACACCAGTTGAACCTCTGTTGAACCTCGGTATGAAATTGGGTTTGGTTTTTGAGTTTCTGTTTTTCGATTTTCGATTTGATTGATCTGTTTTTCGATTTGTTTTCCGTTGTTGGGTTTGGTTTAATGGTGGTGAATCTGGTTATGGTGGCGAATGCAGTGATGGTGTTCTTTGGTGGTTAGACGGTGGGTGTTCTTTGGTGGTTGACGGCGCCGGTGAGGGTGTTGTTGGTGGAAGTTTGTGAGGACTGTTTGAGTATAAAAGAAGTTTAGGGATCAAAGTGTAATTATGAAATATCAAGGACTTATTTGAGATTAATAAAAATTAAGGGACTGATTTGAGAATAAGAAAAAATAAGGGGTGATTTAATATATATTTAAAAATATATATTAATATATTATATATATATATATATATATATATATATATATATATATATATATATATATATATATATATATATATATATATATATATATATATTTAAAATATATTAATATATATTTTTAAATATATATATAATTTTTTTAAAAAAATATCAATTTAGCTACAGAAATATCCGTCGCTAAAATGGTTCGAAAATAAAACGAGAATTTAAATAGAGACGAAAAATCTGTCGCTAATCCGTAGACGGTCATATCTGTAGCTAATTTAGACACGGACATATCTGTCTCTAATTTAGAGACGGGCATATATGTCTCTAATTTAGAGACGGGCATATCTGTCTCTAAATTAGAGACGGATATATCCGTCTCTAAAATAGCTACAAAATAGCGACGCCCAATTTAGCGACAAACCTGCACCCACGGAATAGCTACGGAACAAATCCGTAGCTAAACACGATTTAGCTACGGAATCTTCATTTTAGCTACGAAATTTGCCGTAGCTAAAATGAATTTTCCTTGTAGTGAATTAAACATTAAAGATAATTAAATTTATTATTTATATATTACATGAAAAAAAAACAATAACATAAGTAAAGCATTAAAAATGACATAGACCAATACATAATGAGCCAACAAGATTGAAAATTACATAATAATTATGTTCTACTCCTCTGAATTTGTGTATCTCTCCCATAAATGTTCTATTAAAGCGTTCTGAAGTTCGATGTGAGCATTTTTGTCCTTAATTTTTCTATGCCGACCAATAAATTCTTGAAAGCGAGTATTTTCATCAATAGTTTCAACTATAGGAGCTGGCGTTTCTACCACATCAGAAATTGGTGCGCTCAAATCACGTTCATCCTCGATTATCATATTATGCATGATAATGCAAGCCGTAATTATATCGTGTAATACATCCTTCTTCCAAAAGCGTGCTGGCCCTGCAATAATTGCATAACGTGATTGTAGGACTCCAAATGCGCATTCCACGTCTTTCCTACATGCCTCTTGTTTCCTAGCAAAATATTGTTTCTTCGGACCACGCGGCTCATGAATAGTTTGCACTAAGGTAGACCATTTGGGATATATACCGTCAGCTAGATAATATCCCATATTATATTCTTTTCCTTGAATAACATAATGTGCAGGAGGAGCAATACCTTGAGAGAGATAAGAAAACAAATGCGATGATTCTAGTACATTAATATCATTATTAGTTCCAGGCATACCAAAATATGCATGCCATATCCAAAGATCGTAGTCGGCTACAGCTTCAAGAATAATACTCGGCTTACCGCTACGCCCTGCATATTGTCCAGCCCAACCTGTAGGACAATTTTTCCATTCCCAGTGCATACGGATCAAGGCCTTGACATTCCAGGAAAACCCCGTTTCTCGCCAATGTAAAGTAACCTTGCCGTATCATTAGCATTAGGAGATCTCAGATATTGCTCTGAGAAAACCTCAACAATAGCACGGCAAAATCTCTTTAAGCATTCAAATGTAGTTGACTCACCAATTTTAAAAATTTCGTCGGTCGCATCGGCTGGCATAGCATAAGTCAACATCCGTAACACGGCTGTTACTTTTTGTAAAGTTGATAAACCAAGTCGACCAAGACCATCACTTCGTTGCTCGAAGTATTGATTATGGCCTTTGATTGCCTCAACAATACGAAGAAACAGGCTTCGAGACATTCTATATCGTCGTCGAAATGTTTCTTCGTTGTATGTTGGAGAATGAGTAAAGTAACTATTCATCAACTCACGATCTGCTACTTCTCGATTACGATTGACCACGATATGACCTGGGATTGAGCCACGTCGGGTGGGATTGTGAAACGTATTTTGATGGTGCATCAAGAAAGTGTGGTTATTTTGCACCATAGAAGCTAGCATCGTTTGAGATTCATCGAGACCATTCACGAAAAAATCATTTTCCTCATCATCTGACGAAGAAGATGATGATGATCGTTCAAATGGTGTATTAGAAGAACCACCTATATTGAAATTCATTTTCTACTAGTGAAAGAGAGGAGATGATTGTGGATTTTGAAGTCACTGAATGTTGTTAATTATAGAATAAAAATAGATATTGTGTAAAAGGGAGATATTATTTAGTGGTTGAGAAAATGATAAGATAAGATAAAAATTCAGTAAACGGTGAGATGGAAATGAAATCTAGGCAACGGTAGAGATTGAAAGAGATATTGGATAGGATAAAATCTCATTTGACGGTGAGATGGAGATGAAATCTAAGCAACGGCTGAGATTGAAAGGAGATAGTGGATAAGATAAAATCTCATTTGACGGTGTGATGGTGATGAAATCTAACGAACGGTTGAGATTTCAAGGGGATTTTGGCTAAGATAGATATGAACATAGAATTTTTATCTATATATACCACCACACATTCATCCAATCAAACTACACCATCTAAATTGCAGTCATGTCTAGATCTAGGAAAAATGTTATACGATCTCGTGGATATGATCGTGATGAAGACATAATCTTATGTCAAGCTTATCTGGATATTTCTCAAGATCCTATTATTGGGAAATACCAGAGCAAATATAGTTTTTGGTCTCGGGTCGAAGCGGAGTACAACAAGTCAAAGCCGCCACAACAGGAGGAAGACGAGGTGCGCACAAAAAAATCTTTGCATTGTCGAATTCAAACTATTGAAAAGGCTGTTCGGAAATTAAGTGCATGTATTAGGCAAGTCGAAAATACAAATCCAAGTGGAGCATCTGAACATGATATTGTAAGTATTTCCTTTTTATGTTTATGTTTTATTAAGATTAATATATTTAATTCCTAAATCAATATTTAATAATATATGCAGTTAAAACGAGCAAAGCTTTTACTTATGGAAGATAGCAATTATAAAAGAGGTTTCAAATTTGATCATGTGTGGAACATAATGAAAAATTTTGAAAAATTTAATGATAATGTCGTGAAGGGAAGACAAGATTTTGGAACACATCAAAACTATGTATCATCAGAATCAGAACATGTGATCTCTAAACCTAATACCCCAGATTCCCAAGGTATTTTATCATTTTCTCTTAATTTAAATGATGATAATGATGACAATGTTGGTGGCTATTCATGTGAACGACCCATTGGGGTGAAAAAAGCCAAGTTGAAAAGAAAAATTGAAGAAAAAAATACAAATGATTTCAACAAGTTGGCTGAACAAAATGAAAAGCTTATGAAGATGATGGAGAAGACAGAAGCAGACAGAGAGCGATATTTTGCGGACAGAGAGCGATATTTTGCTATGAAAGAACAAAGAAGAGAAGACAAAATATTGACAATGAACATGAATATCCTCGATCCAAATGTCTGTGCTCACATCCAAGCTGAACAAGCAATTATTTTACAAAAAAGAGCAGAATGCTATCAACAATCACAACCACCATCAACAAATATTTTTGGCCAATTCCTTGGCGATTTTGGTGGAGACGGAGGGGGTAATTTCGGTGGAGGTGGATCCGGAAATTATGGTGGAAACGGGTCCGGGAATTATGGTGGAGATGGGTCCGATATACCAGAATACTCCCTCCGTCCCACAATAATATATAAACTTTCCATTTTGGGTGTCCCACAATAATATATAACTTTCCCAAAATGGAAAGGAATCTTTACTATTTCCTCCACTCATTCTCTCTCCTACATTATTTTAATACTCACATCACCATTATAATTTACTATTCTCTCCACTCATTCTCTCTCCTATTTTATTTTCACACTCACAACACTTTCAATATAATATTTCCTCCTTAATTTTCGTGCATTTGGCAAAAGTCCATAAAAACATGGGACGGAGGGAGTATTAAATTATTGTTGTTGTTGTTTACTTTATATTTATGTCTTATTAGTTTGCTTGTTTTAATATTCTGTCTTTTTAATTATTATTGTTATGTACTATTAATATGTTTTTAATTTATGTATTATGTATTTTATATAAATTTTAATATATTTGATGTTGTTGTTTAATTAATATTTATGTCATTTTCTTGTTCTACGCAATTAAAACATAGACTAAAAATAATTTAAGATTAAAATTAAAAATAAAAATAATTTCGAATTACACAATGATAATTTTTTAATTACATAATTCACAAAATATGTAACTTTTAAATTTTCAGAGACCAAATTATAACTTTAAAACATTTACTTAAAAATTGAAGTAGATGAATAGTGTTACTTCAAATTTGTGAAGTAACACTATTCGTCTACTTCATTTTTGAAGTAGAAATTAAAGTGGATTGGAGAGGTGAATAGTGGTGTTTTTGAAGAAATGAAGATGGAATTGAAGTGGGTTGGAGATGGTCTCATATACACTCCCACCCCCGAGTAACCTCTCTTTCTTCTCCGATTGGATCCACTCCCACTTCCACTTCCCCTTCCACTTCCAGCCATCCACTCTCGTCTTCTCTCCCCAGATTGATTACATGGCAATTTTCCAAGATTCATCCCCCCATGTCTTAGTAGATCTGCAAATGAAACCCATCAGCCTCAAGTTCCAGCCTTTTAGCCTCATAAGCCCTTGAGGCTTCTTCAGCAGTAGTACAAGTACCCAGCCGCCCATTAACCCCATTTTCACTGACGGACTTCGTTCTAGAGGTCGTGATGATTGACCAGAGTTTTTGGGTTATTGATCTTTGATTGATTTTAGGTTTTGAAAATGAGGGAATTCAAGGAGTTAGATCTGGGGGAAATTAAAGATTGGTTTTGAAAATGGTGGTTGCACGCCTGCACGTTAAGGTAGTGATTGGAGGATTGAAAGGGGTGGGAATGCGTTTTGAATCGGGGATGATCTAGATACGGATATGTAGATGGTTTGGATTTTTTTATTTTTTTTTTGTATAAATACTTCCTCCGTCCCATCCGAATGTCTGAAGCTTCACCTTTTATTCAAATGGATGTTCCGGTAGAAGCTTCACCTTTCCTAAAATGGTAATAAATGTGGACCCCATTTGTCAACCCCACTCACTTTTTTTTCACATACTCCCTCCGTCCCGAAACTTGGTTCACAAACACTGTTTGCACTGGTTTTAAGAAGGGAGTATTATATTGAAAGTGTTGTGAGTGTGAAAATAAAATAGGAGAGAGAATGAGTGGAGAGAATAGTAAATTATAATGGTGTTGTGAGTATTAAAATAATGTAGGAGAGAGAATGAGTGGAGGGAATAGTAAAGATTCCTTTCCATTTTAGGTAAGTTTTAAATGTGTGAAGTAAGTTTTGGGACGCCCAAAAGGGAAAGTGTGAAGATTGTTCCGGGACGGAGGGAGTACTTAAATTGTGGGCCCCACTTGTTATATCCATTAACTTTTCTCCCTTACATATTTAAATTGTGGGCCTCACTTGTTATATCAACTCACTTCTTCCCTTCCACAACCCTTCTCTCACTTATTACTTTTCTTAATTTATGTACTTCACCAAAATGATGTAGCATCGGACGGGACGGAGTGAGTATATTTTATCCATATAATTTTTTACTTTATTACTCCCTCCGTCCCAGCCCACTTAGGAAATTTTGAAATGGCACGGGGATTAAGAAAAAGATAAATGTTGTGAGTGTAATTTAAAAATAGGAGAGAGAATGAGTGGAGGGAATAGTAAATTATAATGGTGTTGTGAGTATTAAAATAATGTAGGAGAGAGAATGAGTGGAGAGAATAGTGATTTAAGGTTTTCATTTTGGGAATTCTTAAGTGAGGTGGGACGCCCAAAATGAAAAGTTTTCTTAAGTGAGGTGGGACGGAGGGAGTATGTGATAAGTATTTTATTAAAAATATTTTTATCCATTTTTTTAAAGACCCAATTTAAAATAATCAAAATTATAAAAATATATATTATAAAATATATTTTGAAATAATAGTGACTTAATTTATTATTATCGTTTCATATTATTAAAAAAGAAATGATTTTACTCATAAAAAATACTTATATTAATGTTTCAATTTGTTTTAATTTACAATCTTTTTACTTTATGAAAAATTCAATAAAGCTCTTAAAAGGAAAATCAAATTCAAACTAACTGATTTTTAATTTGTTAACTCTCATGGACTAGTTTGTTAATTTATAACGGGTGTTAAAAAAGTGGTCACATTGAAAATAAAAGCAAATTATGCATGTGACATTTTACGTTTATAAATTACGGATGTGACATTTACTACCACTAATAATTAGTATGCATGTCAACTTGGCTAGAAACTCATAAATTATGTACATAATACTTTTATAAAAAGATCATACTTTCTCACTTTTATAGAAAGATAGAGTAAATGCTTATTTTCCTATGAATTAGATTTGCTTCTCTGACTCCTCCAATCTTACAAACGGTGGACAATTAAACACGTCTCTTTTAACGAGAGGGCATTAGGATTAGTCAAATATAGGTGAGACCTACGGCGCCTCAAATTAATATTGATCATTGATATTATTTGTCGAATCTACATGTTATCAAAGAGGACAATTGCGCCCTCTAATTTTTTTCTTTGAGTTGGTATTAAACACGCATACACTGGCTTTCATCGCTTACTGCCTTCTCTATACTACCGCTAAAACTAACACTTAATAATATATAAATTGACACTCAAACACACTTGTATCAAAACTATTTTACACTTGAATTAGCACTCTTTTACAATCACACTGACACTATTTTATACTTATCCTTCTGACATTGTTTTACACTAATACTGACAATCTTTTATACTCAATGGAGCATCAACTTGCACTTATAAACATATGTACTGGTATTTATAAACAAGAACTAAGTACACTGGCCCTCACATTCAAATATATTGTAGCTAGTTAACAAGTGCGAATGTGTGAGATAGGAAATGCCACTATATGTGTTAACAAGCACCATTTAACCCAACTGAAATTTGTAAACAATAACACTGATCACTCAATAACTAAATACATATCATGTTAAACTTAAAGTTCACTGGCACCTATTCAAATTGACTGACACTTGTTAATAAGTGGACTGGTTTCATTGATTTCTAGAGTCAATCTTCAATAACATGCCTCGATTGCCATGGACAGTTCATAGTTAATGTCCATCAATCTCTTCGAACCCTTAACACACATACTTTCAATTAATCTTCTTTAATACCGAGCAATTCACACTTGACACACACACTTTAACATCGATCTCTTCACAAAATTCAACTGTAAAATAGACAAATCCAAGCCTAAGAAGCCTTAGATTTGCACAATTGTGTCACCAATTCTTCTTTTCATCAAGAAACGCACCATTCTATTTAACTCTCTGCAAAAATGTGTTCCTGACCAAAAAGTAAAGAAGTTCTCATTGGAAAGAGAGGGCCAAGGAAAACTCAACCCCATCATCAATTTCAGTTTCAATCTTAGAAGAATTATTTGAAATTCATTTATGGCGAGAAAGAAGATTAGGGAATACGATTTCATCTGGATTGGAACTCCGATCCGTGAACGCGTAGATGAAGATGTAGGCCGGGAAAAAGTTGTCGATTACCACAATCAGGTCAGACTCTCCTCCGTAGGTTGATCGGGTGTTTGAAAACCATCGTTTTACTCAATATTATTTTTGATTTTTTGTGATATTGAGTTTTTTTTTCCTCTTTACTTTACGAAAATAATTTTGTCCCTTTATAAATTCAGGCTCCACCAATTCCCAAGTGGCAATCGCAGTTGTGGGAGCTCAAAGGTACATATCAGAACTAACGAATTAACTGCCTAGCACTAGCCAATAAAAGACGCTGAAAGCTGCCGAAATTCAAAGTTGCAATCTTTGATTCTTTATCACCAGTCTAAAAAAAAGTCAACTCACAGAAGCACCAAACCAGACTCCCTCAGTCAGGGGGACATATACCAAAATCTTTTAAGACAGAGAGAGAAAAAGAGGGGGACGGCCGGACGGGAGAGATGGGATCGGAGCGGTTAACGCTGATACTGATAAATGCGGCGAATATTATGGTAAGAGCCGATGAGTCCCTTTTGCCGGCGGTTTATAAAGAAGTGGGTGACACTTTACACACCGATCCAACTGGCTTAGGAACTCTCACTCTCTTCAGATCCATTGTTCAGTCACTCTGTTACCCTCTCGCTGCTTACTTAGCCCTCCGCCACAACCGCTCTCACGTTATTGCTTTGGGTGCTTTTCTTTGGGCCGCCGCCACCTTCTTAGTCGCCGTCTCCACCACTTTCTCACAGGTCCCCCCCCCTCTCTCTCTCTCTCTCTCTCTCTCTCTCTGTGTTTCTGTACTCAATCATTTGATTGAGAAAACGCATTGAATTTGGAATTGATTGTAGATTTACTAACACAGTGCAGGATACAAGGATGGTAAATTGGTTAGTTTCTGAAATGGATGAATGATTTAATGAAATTTCTTGCTGCATTTTGAAACTACAGTCCCATTTTATTTGATTTGGATTCTGCTGTCAGAACGAAGAAAACCAAATGTACTTCACTCCGTCTCATTTGTGTCGCAATTGGCTTGTCATGTTTTTAAGGGAGCCTTATTTAGAAATAAATATATTTTGGGACTAAAAAAATGGAAGCTCTAGTATGATGCAATGTGTATTTGGAATGTTGCAGCTATATTTATTGCTCATCATTAATTCATTATGCAAGGGAAGCTAGCTTATTTGCTAATTTCTAGGATATTGGAATTGGTAGTTTGCAAAAAAAAGAAAAAAAAAACTAATGGTGCAAGTGTAAGACCTGTAGGTGTAGGTGGGACTATTTTTCAAAACAGTTGCAAATTCTCAATATTTTGTTGGATAGGGCACCCTTTGATATTTATAGCAAAGCTTTCGACGGGAGAACATATTCATTTATTTATCGGTGATCACTGATCTTGTGGTTCTGAGGTCGGTAGGGTTCCCAGGACCCTACCAGCCTCAAGGCCAGAAAACCACTTCTCCGACAGGAGAAATGGACAAGTGAATTTGACGAAGTATTCTTCTCATTTTTTCCAAATTTTACCATAATGAACATGAACAAGAGATTGATGCCAGGGAATAATAAAGCTTTTTTTTTTTTTTAATCTTTTTTAGCAAAACATATTTTTCAGTATCTTGTGTAATGCAACTTTAAACTCTGCTATTGGGGATTATCACTTTTCATCAACTTCTCATATTTAGGTGGCGATTTCTAGAGGATTGAACGGAATAGGTTTGGCGATTGTTTCACCAGCCATTAATTCTCTTATAGCTGATCTAACAGAAGATGACAACCGTGGTATAGCTTTCGGGTGGCTGCAGTTCACCGGAAATGTTGGCGCAGTAATCGGAAGTTTCTTTTCCATACTTCTAGCTTCAACATCCTTCATGGGAATAGCTGGTTGGAGAATTGCCTTCCATTTGGTTGCCCTTGTAAGTGTTTTAGTGGGCATTTTGGTCCGCCTCTATGCCCATGATCCTCATTTTAATGTGTCTGACACCAATGCCAAATCAAAATCGCCAGAAATTAAATTATCAGAGTTGATTAAAGAAGCCAAGAAAGTAATCGGAATCCCTTCGTTTCAAGTGATTGTAGCTCAAGGCGTCTCTGGCTCATTTGCTGGCTCGGCTTATTCGTTTATCCCTATGTGGTTGGAACTCATCGGGTTCTCTCATAAGACTACCGGGTTCCTATGGACAATATTTATAATCGGGTTCTCAATTGGTGGTCTTTTTGGAGGAAAAATGGGAGATAAACTCGCTAAAATTTTACCTAATTCAGGGAGGATAATTCTTTCACAAATTAGTGCTGGTTCAGCTATTTTTCTTACTGCAATTCTCTTACTTGTATTGCCTGATGACCCTTCTTCTGCGTTTATGCATGGCGTTGTCTTTCTGATTATGGGTTTATGCACATCTTGGAACGCGCCTGCTACAAACAAGTACGTTCACTCTTGATGAATTAATGAAAGTTTCTTATTTTGAAAAGGTCAAACTCCGTTTTCATCTGTAGTACTTTCAAGAATGTTTTTCTTCACTGTAATTTGAAAAATCTATCATTCTAACCCTTAAATATCCTTATTAGGGCACGGATTTGGGGTAAAATGGTCTGTTTCCTAAACTATAGTGTTTTTTTAAGAAAAAATATGAGGGTAAAAGTGAAACAGTACCCTTGTACATTGGATGAAAACGGAGTTTGCCTATTTGAAAATATGTTGAATTCAAAACCACGGATTGCTGATATGTGTGCAGTCCAATATTTGCAGAAATTGTTCCTGAGAGATCACGGACAAGCATTTATGCATTGGATCAGTCGTTTGAGAACATATTAGCTTCATTTGCTCCACCTTTAGTTGGAGTTTTGGCTCAGAATGTTTACGGATATAAACCTATCACGAAGGGATCAACAAATTCTCAAGAAATTGAGACGGATAGAAAGAATGCTGCTGTTCTTGCCAAGGCACTTTACACTGCAATAGGCATTCCATTTACAGTCTGTTGTATCGTCTACTCTTTCCTCTACTGTACGTATCCGAGAGACAGAGAGAGGGCAAGAATGGATGCTTTGATAGAATCAGAAATGGTTCATATACATATTGTCCCTGCAGAAGAGAAATACCTCCAAGTTGAGATTTTGAATTCTGACGAGAAACTTGACGATTACAAAGGACATGGAAGTCTTGATTTTGATGAGAATGATGAGAAGAGATTGCTTTCTCATTAGCATTTGGGTGAATATTTGTTCGAAATTTGGTTTTGGAAAATTGGTGTTTGACCAATTTTTGATCAAAAATTCCATGTAGTTTCATTTTTCGTAAATGAAAATAAGTTGCATAATTGTAATCTACATTTTAAGTAGATTAAATTATATATTTATTTTCTCAAAACCAATTTCGGGTGAATGAGAAATTGTATTCTAGTTGGTGTTGTAAGGTGAAGAGTTTAATTGATAAAGAAAGGACATTTTTGGTTTCAAGAGACACCAAATTATGTGAAAGATGTGTTGGATCAAGAGATTAATATGTTTGGTTAACATATTATCACTTTTGAGTCCTAAAACCTAACTTTGTTAGTCTTTCGTTAGAAAAATAGCGAAAAAACATGTCTATATGTTAGACTTAATGAAAAGATACGACTTTCTGTTAGAAATTTAATTGTAACTGCCAGATTCTGTTAGAAATTTAACAGTGACCGCTAGTTTTTGTCAGAAAGCTTACAGAAATGCCACTTTCTGTCAGAAGCATAATGGAACGGTCAGAAACTTAATGAGATTTACGTGTTTCAGTTAAAAAATTAACGAATCAGGCTGTTTTGGATATATTTTCAGTTTAAAGGCTAACGGATGTATCCTAAATCAATCAGGGAATCCCCGAATAACAGTTACAAGGCAAGTTTTCCGGGAAACAATATCCGTAGAAGAAAAGTTGGGAGAGAAGAAAAAGGGCTGAGGGGAGGAAGGAAGCCGAATTAAACAAATTAATTGAATTGCGTCAGGATTGGATTGAGATCGTGGAAGTATGGAACGGAACGGAACGATGACGTGCAGAGAGAAATTTTTTTAAAAGTACCACTAAGCTGTAAGTCATATTTTACCGTTCGGTTCGGGTCGGGTTCAGTCATTTCGGTTCGATTCGGGTTCGGGTAATATGTTTGACTGGTCGGGTCGGGTTCGGTTAGATCGAACCCGACCCGTTATCATCCCTAATGATAACATAACAACATGCCATTTGAGTACTTGTAATGTTATTTGTTAAAATGTGAATTAACATTATTACAGAAAAATTAATCAAAAAAAAAAAAAAGAATTATGTGCTAAAACCCATTAATAAATTAGGGGTTTTCAAATGTAACTTTGAGGTGGAGATGAAAGATATTAATATATACGGTTCATGTTGAACTGTTTGGTTTATTGATTCGGTTTGATGATTCGCTATTGCGGTCTCGAACTGTGATTTGAGGGTATAGATTGCAGGCCAAATCGAAACGAATGATTTGACAATTTTTGGATCGGGACCAAATTACTATTACTTAAAAATCGAATTAAATTGCGTAATTTGATTTAATTTGATTTCAAACCAAGTGTTTTGAATCGAATCACTTTTGAAGACCTTATATGTAACTATATACAAAGTTTGGCTCAACTGTAATGATGCTGCAGGAATTGTGCTTATCAATCTTCCTCCACGTGGCAGGACTGATCACCTGGCTCCTTGACCTGAAATCAGAACCCACGACTAGCCGGATGTGTCTCCGGCGAAGACGCTCGGGCGTGAGAGTAAGATCACAGTTGTATAAAGCTCAAAATGTATTGAATAATGAACTCAGAATACAAAATGGCAGTTACCTTTCACCGTTTGGTAGTGATGAAGTATTTATAGACAAGAGTGGTGTATTTTTGGGGAGGCGACATGTGCTCCGAGATTGTAGCGGCAGTTACTTGGACGTGGGAACATGTCTATAACGGTCCCTGATTTGTAGGGATGTGGTTATGAGGATTGTTCAACCAAATAAGCCGGCAAGTGTTAAGTCGTCACTGGTTGATTTAGGTCGAGGTCGCCGCTCGTGATATGGTCGACGACCGTCGGGTAGAGCATGGTTCGTACCCGAATTGTAATATGGATCATGAGGTCGGACTAAGTTAGGTCGGGACACAGTAGGTCGGACCATGGGCTTAGTCGGCCCGATACTTGAGATGGGCTTTGGGCCTTGTTTTGATTGGACCGGCCTTATTGGGAATGTGGAGACCAGAAGGCCATCTGTAATTGGACTTTACTCGTTTGGCCCAACTCGACACTTTTGGTATGTTCAGTGGCCAACTTTCGAGTTGACTTCGTCGACTTGGAAGTTAAGAAGATTTTGACGAAAATTGCTTTACTCGTTAAGTCGATGCTAGTCTTTGAAGTAGGTCGACCATGATGACGTGGCAACATCCCGATCGTTGGCGATGAACGGTTGGAGATGAAGGAGCGCCGATTTTCGTAATGATTACAATTCGACGTTTGGAACTCCTTCTCGAAAACCGCTTCGATTTTAATTTTGGAAAATTAATTTCGATTTTCCTTTCCCTTTCCAAATTTAGGAAAATATAAATAGCAAAATCCCTCTTCGTTTAGAACTTTTACCGTCCTAAAACTCTTCTTCTCCGGCGATAATCACGGGATTGCAGCAAGATTTAAATCTAGTTCTCGGCTTCAGCAACGAACCTACCTTCTGCAATTAATTAAGGTATTTCCCTCGTATCCTTGCTTTAAGGTTTTAATTTATGCACCTTGTTCTTCGTTTCCGCCATGGCTAGGACCTTTAGTTGCGAACCGGGGGCGTGGTATGGCTCTTGCGTGCTTAGTAGGGCATGCAAGAATGTGAACGGTGAGTGGAGAATGATGTCCTTGGATGAGTGTGCCTCCATTTTGACTAGTTGGGGGTTGAATTACACTGAGATAGGGCTGCCCATTGTAGGAGAAATTGAAAATGTGGTGATTGACGACTCAAATGTTGTCGCTTTTCATCTATTCCATGAACTGCTTGACCATATCACCTTGTTTTATGTTAGGGACGTCCAAAAGCCCTCCTTCCTTAGAAATAGAATAGGTTTTCCGGGGGAGTCTAGGTCGTCCTTAGGTAGGTCGGCGAACATGATCATAGGGCGACTCTCCTGCTTCCTCTTTTGCTTGTACGAGATATGGCGACTCAAGAAGGAGCCGCCTCAACTTCTTCTGGTCCTCGAATTGTCAACGCCTTTGGGCCCAATGTGGTGCCAGGCAAGAATGAGAGGGGCTATGTGCCCCAACGACCTACCCGTGGAAGGAAGAATATGGAATCCCGTTACGATATGATCTACAAATTCTGGGGTGAATAGGGGCGGACTTTAGGGTGACCATCCTCGGCCCGAGAAAGATTTTATGGCCAAATACCGAGGTACTTTCACTAGGGATAAAACCAAGGTAGCTTTCTTTTATGGTCAATTTGGAAATTTGGGTTGAGGCTACCATTGGATCCTTTCATCAATGAGTTTCTGGAGTGTATGGATGCCCTCCCTCTTCAGCTCGGTGCTAACACTTGTAGAGTGCTGGTGTGCTTTGCAATGGTGTGTAGGCTCTTGGGCCATGAGCCTTGTATGAAGGTTTTCAAAGAGTTTTTTGGTGCCAAGCTAGATAAGCATGATTGGGGGATTAGTACTCCTTCCAAGCCTAACTCTCCAAAGTTGTTTGCCACCCTTCCTAATAAACACAAGCTCTTTGGAACTCGCACGTAGTTTTGGTTGAGAGCGGTGGGATGGGAATTTCCTCTACCCAATGACGAGTCCGACGTTATCGGTGAGGATAATTCTTGGGAGCCTCCTTGGTGTAAAACTTTGTATAGAAAGGTGTGCCACTGGTCAAGGATGGACCCGTCAGTTGGGAGTCATTAGTGACAACCAAGTACAATTATATTCTAGCTGGGATGATGCCTGGAGATGAGGTAGCAGAGCCCCTTGTGCCTGTATTGAGAGGCCAGGTGTACCCTGATTGGGTAACTCACTCTTTGGGGAGATTAGAGGAGAATTGTCAGTTTGCCAGAAGCAAGGCGATTCTTTTGCAAGAACAATGGAGAACACATTGGTGGTAAGGGTTTACTCGCCTTCGTTCATTAGCTCGTCCAATGTTAACTTGCATAAGTGATTTTTTATAGGCGTATAGGATTGCTTTGATCTGCATACTTAACTTTCACTCGTCACTTGCTTGCTCGCCCGTAGAATCGATCCAATTCGTACATAGAACTGCTTGTAATCGTATCTCTGTATTTATCAAATGGTTTGTTCATATGTAGAATTAATTCGTACATAGAACTGATTTTATTTGCATACGTGACTCTTAGCCCATCTGTTGTCTATTCGCATGTAGAACTGGTTAGCTCGTACATAAATCCGTTTCGAATTGTCACCCTGTACTTATCAAATTGCTTGCTCGTATGTAGAATTAATTCGTACATAGAACTGTTTCGTATTGTCGAACTAACACTTTGATGTCGTGCAGTTTTGACTCCCGAACAAGAAGCCGCCATGGTTCGAATTGTTGGAGTTTCTGACAAGAAAAAGGCTAAGAGGGCCCACGGAGCTGTGAATGCTAAGGCAAGCAGAGAGAGGGAGGCCGGCGTAAGGAATAATTTACTCTCGAAAGGACAATCTTTGGGTTGATCCCAATGGAGGAGGTCGAGATAGAGGACCTTCAACAGAGTGGCTCCCATTCCATGAATGTGAATGAGGGAGGGGAGGAATCCAGCAGGTCGCCTAGGCCAAGTCGAGCTACGATCCGGTTCGAGGCCAATGCTGCGACCTCTGGAGCCGAGATGGCGGGGTCCAGCCCGATGAATGTGGTTGAAATTAATGATGATGCCGTCGAGGAGGAAGATGATCAGGCGTTGAGGACAAGAAAAAGATCAAGGTCTGGAAAGGGCAAGGCCGTCTCCCCAAGTCCACTCCCTCCTCTAGCCCCTCCCCCGAGGAGTCAAGAATCCATAGATGCTTTGATTCAGAAGCTTAGCGATGTTCCCCCTCATTGGGGTCAACAGCATGACTCGCCGCTATCCTGAGGTGACGCTTGGTCAAGTGGTGGTGAGAAGGGCCTTGGATGTAGATCTCCTAGCTCACTTTGCAGATAAGGGGATGAGTCCAGAGGAATTCACGGCCCGATGCAGGTTGGTACACAGCGAGGTAAACCTTTACTTTCCCTTTCTGTTTGGTCGCTTATTCTGTTAGTTCGACAGTTCACCTTCTATGCCTTAGCCGAGCTAATACTTCAATGTTTTCTCTAATGCAGTCTCTCACCATGAACGAGCAAGCTAAAAGCTCTTGGAGGGCGTCAATTGAGAGGGAGAAGCAGGCTTTGCGTGATTACTCCAAGAAGGCACAAGAGTTGGCCGATTTGAGGGAGAAATACAATGATCTGGATAACTCGTGTGAAGCCAATGAAATGGTGAAGACGAAGGCCTTGTCCGATCTTGCAGCTCGCTTGAATCTAAGATCAAGGAGGTAGAAGCGGAGAGGGATGCGAGAGAAGAAGGAAGCTGGAAAAAACCAAGGCGAGGCGGCCACGGTCAACAAACTTCGAAGGAGAAGGAGGCCTTCTTGCTCGAGTTGCATGAACGGCATCGACTTGAGAGAGAGAAGAGTCGAAAGACCTCCAGTATGTTGAGAAAACTGCTAAGGATGCCTCTGAAGCCGCGGTTGAGAAGTTCAAGGAAGGGGACGAGTACTATGATGCCATCGTGTCTAAGGCACAAGATTTTCTTGAGGTCGGCAAGAGACACATGGCCCGTCGTGCGCTTGTAGATCCAACGGCTACGGTTACCATCGAGCAATTAGCTCGTTGGTTTGTGAGTCTCAATATGATATGACGGCTCGTGGTGGTCACTCGCTCGTTCCTTACCTTGAAAATGATCTAGCTTTCATTGCCCAAGAGGATGAGGAGGATCACTGCGAGAAGTGGGAAGCTCCCCCTGTTCTTGATAGAAATTTTGATGTGGTCTTGGCGGAACTCGACGATGCTGAAGCCATGGATGCGAAAGCGAGCGGACATATTACGAATCGGGTAAGCCCATAGAGCCCCGGCAACGAGAAGATGGTGAAGGTCGAGCTTCCATTGGCGACCAAGGCGTGTAGTCCAAGACTCTTGATTTTATTGAGTTGTAATGAACAAGTCCCAAACAATATCTTTGTCTTTTGTCTAACATTATCTGTATGCCTTATCCCAGCTTTTTGGGAGGCATAATACTTTTGTAAGTTAATTTCTGCTCAAGTCTTGGCCCGCTCTTGGGAGGCTTTTCATATTTAATCTTAGCTGACCTTTGTTCTCAGAATGTTGTATGTTTTCCATTCCATATTGTATGTCGAGCTAGATGTAGATAATATAAATGAGTCAACTTGAGCCTAGAGGCGACTTGATCTTGTTGGTTTAGTCGACCTCAGACTTGGTTAACTTTTTTGTGAACGAGATTGATCATGAGTCGAACCTGTTCATACCATTGAAACTGACCCGGGGTCGAGTTAATTAGGACCAAGTTGATTAGGAATCATACTTGTTGAATAGGCAAAGGCGATTAAGAATCGAGCTAAGTAAATCAAGCTGACTAAGAGTCGAGTTTGTTAGAACTAAGTCGACTAAGAGTCGGACTTGTTAAGTGAACAAAGCTGATTAAGAATCGAGCTTGTTAGAACGAAGGCGACTAAGAGTCGAGCTTGTTAGGGTGAAGGCGACTAAGAGTCGAGCTAAGATGAAGCGACTAAGAGTCGAGCTCGTTAGAACGAAGTCGACTAAGAGTCGGACTTGTTAAATAAACAAAGCTGATTAAGAATCGAGCTTGTTAGAACGAAGCTGACTAAGAGTCGAGCTTGTTGATATTAATGTAACACTATGTTTGATAGAATAAACTGCGCTTTTTATTGAAGTAGGAATCATGCTTACATCAATTCGAAACTAGCTTTAACACAAACTTGAACTTTGAAATTGAAAACTAGAAGTAGTATTTGATGAGGTGAGTAGCATGCCAAGGATGTTTCAACTCGTCACCTCCAGGATGAGCTATCATGTAGGTTCCTTCCTTGACGACTCGAGTGACTACATAGGGACCTTCCCAGTTAGGAGATAGCTTGTTCTGCTGGGTCCTTTTACCCGTTGCTTCGATATTTCTCAACACATAATATCCCACTTGGAACGACCTTGCCTTGACCTTCTTTTCGTGGTAGCTCTTAGTTCGCTGCTTGTAGTTGACCATTCGGAGGTAGGCTGTTTCTCGCTTCTCGTCGATCAGGTCCAAGTCGATCAATCTGTTGGTGTCATTCTGCTCTTGATTGAAAAAAGTTACTCTGGCAGTGGGAAATCTGAGCTCAGCAGGTGCCATTGCCTCTGACCCATATGTGAGAGCAAAGGGGTTTCCCCCGTAGGCCCCCGAGTGGTTGTACGGACTGCCCAAAGAGCAAGGGGGAGTTCGTCCAACCAATTGTTACGTCGACCTACGAGTCCTGTCTTGAGCGAAGATAGAACAAGTTTATTTGCTGCCTCAGCTTGGCCATTTCCTTGAGGATAGGCGACAGAAGATTTCCAATGTTTGATTCCAACTCGCTTCATCTACGCCGAAGGTGCAGGAGAACTGTAAACCATTGTCGGACACTATAGCTCGAGGAAAACCAAACCGACACCAAATGAAGTCATGAATAAAGTTGATAGCATTTTCCTCTGTGATGCGAGCTAATGGTTTGGCCTCAACCCATTTAGTGAAGTAATCTATGGCGACGATCACATACTTGCAGTTTCCTCGGGCGGGAGGGAAGGGTCCAATCAGGTCGACGCCCCACATGTCAAATGGCCAAGCTGCGATCACAGGAGTTTGCTCTGTTGTAGGCACATGGGGAAGGTTGGCAAACCTTTGGCATTGATCACATTGCTGAACAAAGTTGTGAGTGTCAGCTCTCATGTGTGGCCGATGAGTACCCCAAAGTGATTAACTTGTCGGCAAGAGTCCTGGCCCCTGTGTCCACCACAAATTCCACTATGTACTTCGTGTATCAATAGGGCGACCTCTTGAGGGTGGATGCACTTTAGTAATGGTCGAGTATAAGATCTTACGAGCAGTCGCCTCCTTGAATGACATACCTTGGAGCTTTCTTTTTGATAGCTCGAGCCTTCTTCTCTCGTCATCCGGTAGCTCTCCACTTTCTATGTATGCCTTCATTTCCTCGATCCAACACTTCTCCAGAGTCCAATTTCTTGAGGGATCATCTATGCATTGAATTTTTACTCTTTCATAGATTGGACTTTCGAGGAAGGAAATAGGTTCATCATGTGGTTCATCTGAAGTGGCTAACTTCGAGAGGAGGTCGGCTAGCTCATTGTCTTCTCGTCCAATTCTTTGAATCTCCCGAATTCCAAATCTTTTATCGGTTCCTTCACCGGTCGCGATATTTGATCAGTGTGGCACTAAGTACCTCGTACTCGCCTCTGACCTGGTTGACTATCAGCTGTGAATCACAGTAGGCCATGATCTTAGTCGCTCCAAAACACTTGGCGTATTCTATAGCTGCTATCAAAGCTTCATATTCGGCCTGGTTGTTGGAAGCATCAAACTTGAACCTTAGTGATTCCTCATACACAGTTCCAGACTCTGGTTCAATTAGCACTATCCCAGCTCCACTGCTATTCTTGGTCGCTGATCCGTCTGAATAGACCTTCCAGCAATCGACGGTAGACTGATGGCGACCTGGGATTCTGACTCCTTCCACTTTAGCCTTTTCTTTTGGAGCTCGCTGCTCGTCGTCTTCCTTGGTGAACGTAAGCTCGACCAAGAAGTCAGCTAGAGCTTGAGCCTTCAACGCCTTTCGAGGTCGATACTCAATGTCAAATTCAGTAAGGGCAATTGACCAATTGAGAAGTCGACACGAACTCTCCGGCTTGTGAAGAATTTTTCTAAGGGGGCATTTGTAAGAACCACAATTGGATGAGCCGAGAAAATAAGCTCGCGGCTTCCTTGAAGCCACGACTAGGGCATAAGCGACCTTCTCGGCATTGTAGTATACGCTCTCCACATCGATAAGGCCTTGCGATGTAATATACTTGGTTTTGAAGCCCTTCATCCTCTCTAATCAACACCGCTGCAACCGACTTGTCTCCCACAGACAGATATACAAATAAGGTTTCACCAGTGGTCGGGCTACTTAGCAAAGGTGGAGTAGCGAGGTAATCCTTCAATTGTTGAAACGACGAATGACATTCGATCGTCCACTCAAAATTTTTCGTCCCCCTCAATGCTTTGAAGAAGGGGAGAGACCTCTCTGCTGACTTTGATATGAAGCGACCAAGAGCTGCTACCCTTCCGTTAAGTCGCTGCATCTCTTTGACACTGGTGGGAGCTTTCATGTCGACTAACGCCTTGATTTTTTCTGGATTGGCTTCTATGCCTCTTTGAGATACCATAAATCCCAAGAACTTACCAGCTGCAACTCCAAAGACACACTTACTGGGATTGAGCTTCATGTCGTTTGCTCGCAAGTTGGCGAATGTTTCCTTCAGGTCGACTACGTGACGTCCAGTCTTAGTTTTGATGACCATGTCATCCACGTAAGCTTCCATATTTCGACCAATTTGCGAGGCAAAGACTTTGTTCACCATCCTCTGATAAGTCGCTCCTGCATTCTTTAATACAAACGGCATCATGTTGTAGCAGTAGATGCCTCCAGTCGCTTGAAATTCTGTCTTGACTATGTCATCCTCGTGCATCTTAATCTGGTGATATCCCGAGTAAGCGTCGAGGAAACTGAGGGTGGAGTGCCCAGCAATAGAATCCACAAGTTTGTCGATTCTAGGAAGGGGATAACTGTCCTTTGGGCAAGGAAGATTGAGAGTGGTGAAGTCGACACACATCCGCCATTTGCCATTTGATTTCTTCACCATGACCACGTTGGCCAACCACGTTGTATGAGTGGCCTCTTTGATTATCCCTGCATTCAAAAGTTTTTGTACCTCAGTTTTTATGGCCTCTTCCTTGTCGCGAGCAAAGCTTCTCAATTATTGGGGTCTAGGCTTTATGGTCGGGTTGACTTCCAGTCTGTGAACAGCGACCTCCTCCTTGATTCCCCTCATGTCTTCTACCCTCCATGCAAAGACATCATTACTTTCCTTGAGCGGCTCGATGATTTACGCTCGCTCCTTAAGCGATAGCCGCTTCCCAATCTGAATTTTTGGTCGGGGTAAGAAAGGTTGGTGATTGCGACTCTAGCTCATCCACGGCTTCTAGCTCTGGTCCATCCACTGAATTGTAGAGTCTCAATGATTATCTCCTTAACCCTTTGTCTCTCCTCGGCCCTCGGATGTGGAGCTTCTTCGCTATCATATCATCTAACTTGTGCAACCTCGCCGGTGGTGGCCCCAGGAGTTATTGTCGAGTGGAGGCATAGGTTGCCTATGATGACTTGGTCGACCATAACTACATCTGAATCGACCTCGGTGGTGTTAGAGTGACGTGTCGACTCAAGCATGACCTCGTCATTTGAGCGATAGGTCGACTCTTCCACGTCGGTGATTGTTGACGGTCTGGTAGTTTTGGTGGACTGATTGAGACAACTTTAAATAACCATCTGCGGTCTCAATTTCCAACTCCCTTTTCTTTCTTTCTCGAGAACATGATCAAGGTAGGCTCGAGCCGTGCCTTGTACACACCCTACTCCGGCGGGTGTAGGGAACTTGACTCGGCGATGAGGGATCGATGCCACCATTCCAAGAGCGACCGACTGGGATACCAAGTATAGCGGCATAGTCACTATTTACATCAATCACTATAAATTGTACCTTTGATACGATCTGAGGGGTGTTGGCCTAGGTCGACGTCGAGCTCTATCTTGCCTTTTGCATCAACTCGATGATTGGTGAAGCCCTCCAATCTACCATCATATCTCTCCAACTGCTCATCATTAAGACCCATTTCTTTAAAAGTTTTGTAGAACAAAATATCCTTGCAGGCCCCCGTGTCGACTAAGAGTACGCTCGTCGTACATCCGTCAATGAGACCTGGGATGACGAGAACTTGCTCTCTAGCCGCCATGTTAGTAGCCAATTCATGGGGGAAAAAGGCGATTGCTTCATCTCTGACTTCTCTTCTTGGAGGCACATGGGGAGCCTTATTGAGTTGAAAGATTTTGTGCTTGATGGCCGTGTTGCTTGCTTGCTCTGTAATGACCCCCAGGTTCAATCTAGGTTGCCTAGGTCCCTGTTGTCCACCTGTTCGGCTGATCGCCTCCACCAGTCTGAGGCCTTTTCACGTAAGCTTCGAGTCTCCCCTGGTCGACCATTCTCTGGATGATACGCTTTAATCCCAAGCAATCCTGCGTGAGATGACCGGTGTCTTTGTGGTAGTCGCGTGTACTTGTGTTGTCCCTCCTAAACTTGTTGCCTGGATTCATTGGGACTGGAGGAGCCGGCTCGACGGCATTCATAATTTACATTCGACTCACCGTAAGGGAGTGAAAGCCTCGGGCACTTTCTCTGTTGCCACTAGTCCTGTTCTTTCCATTTTTATTATTTCCTCCATTCTTGTTGGAGTCTTTCTTATCATCAGAGGCCTCAACCTTAGGACTCTTACCATTCTTCTTCTCTTTCCTTTCCTCAGCTAGGGCAACATTGTACACCTTTTCAAACAACTCCTGTCGAGTTGTGACCGTTCGGACTGTGAGCTCGTAGTCCATATCTGCCGAGGAAATACCGTTTCGGAAGCAATTAATGACTTCCCTATCAGTGAGGTCTTCCTCTATCTTATCAACCATTTCCTTAAACTTGGTGAAGTAGCTCATGGAGCTTTCATTCTTCGCCCTGCACCAAGTTATTCAGATCGGTGACGGTCATCTTCCGAGCTCCTACGATCGAAGCGATCTAAGAACTTTGTCTGAAGCGAGGTCCAAGTGGTGATGCTTCCAGCGGCCAAACCATTGAACCAAGTTAAAGCTGCCCGGTGAGTGTGCTTAGGAGAGCTTTGCACATATTGTCGTCCTCATTGGAGACAAAACACATTGTGGCTTCTAAATGTGCTATATGACTCCTTGCATTGGTCGACCACTGAATATTTCTCCGTAAGAGGCAACCCGAAGGTAGGAGGAGGTCGACTATCTCTCGATTTCTTTGGATAAAGGTCGAAGAGCAAAGTCAATTCGTTCGACCTTTCCAATCTCCTTCTTCTTTTCCTCCTCCCATTTGTTCGAACTTCTTTTTCATCAATAGCCATTCTCTGGCATCGGGTCTTTCATCTCCTGGAGGAGCGGCATTTGACCTCTCGGCCCTCACTTCGGGGAGTCATCTGTCTACTCCTCCCGTCTCTATGGGAATTGGTCCTTTCGATCTTATTGGAGATCTATGTACTGTTACTTCTTTGAGGCGACTGCGCCTCTCGGCCGGATGGCGACTGCTGTTATCTCCATGTGGCGACCTGCGCCTTTCCCCTCTCACGGGCGACCTATGCCCATTCCTGTCTCTATGAGATCCGATCTCTGCGTTCGCTGGAGAAACATGCCCGTTTCTGCTGGGCCGTTAACCGAGTCCTCAAATCAGATTGAGCCTCCTGCTCCTGTTTACATTGAGGCTAGCCCTTAAATCGTTACTTGGCACATGAACGATAGTAGGAGCTCGTTGAACTATCCTGTTTTCACCATTTTGCCCCACACCCTCATTTGGCCTAACACTCCTGGCATGTTGCCCATTAGAAACCTGAGTGGGGGCCACTCTTTCACGTCGGCTTGCTCTGCCTCCTCCATGGCTATTAAGTCAGCCAGAATCTGGGCTCGCTCCAACATCATCTCCTTCTTGCTCATGGGGTTGGTGGAGGGACCTGCCCTACTTCCCATGTTCATTTGCCCATAAGGACGCTTAGGAGGAGGTGGATCTCCTTGTCCATCCATATGCCTTTTACCTCTCCTAGTGTCAGGCAATCCTCTGCCATCAACAATACTGGTAGAACGCGTTGCTCTACCATGAGGACGATTTGGTGGGGGAGGAGGCAAATCCGTGTTTTCATTAGTGATGATGAGATTTCCAGCATTCGTATTGGTGTTGATGTTGTTTGCTTCTTCATGCCCAAGTGAAGCCTCAGATATGTGTCCGTCTGAAGTCACCATTGCTGTAGGTTGTTGAAAAATTCGAGGTCAAGTTTAAAGCACGTTTCCCGGCAATGGAACCAAGCGATGCTTTGCGGGAATTGTGCTTATCAATCTTCCTCCACGTGGCGGGGTGATCACCTGGCTCCTTGACACAAATCGAGAACCCACGACTAGCCGGATGTGTCTCGGCGAAGACGCTCGGGCGTGAGTAAGATCACGGTTGTATAAAGCTCAAAATGTATTGAATAATGAACTCGAATACAAAATGGCGGTTACCTTTCACCGTTTGGTAGTGATGAAGTATTTATAGACAAGAGTGGTGTATTTTTGGGGAGGCGACATGTGCTCCGAGATTGTAGCGGCAGTTACTTGGACGTGGGAACATGTCTATAACGGTCCCTGATTTGTAGGGATGTGGTTATGAGGATTGTTCAACCAAATAAGCCGGCAAGTGTTAAGTCGTCACTTGTTGATTTAGGTCGAGGTCGCCACTCGTGATATGGTCGACCTGACTGTCGGGTAGAGCATGGTTCGTACCCGAATTGTAATATGGATCATGAGGTCGGACTAAGTTAGGTCGGGACCTGGTAGGTCGGACCATGGGCTTAGTCGACTGATACTTGAGATGGGCTCTGGGCCTTGTTTTGATTGGACCAGCCTTATTGGGAATGTGGAGACCAAGGCTGTCTGTAATTGAACTTTACTCGTTTGGCCCAACTCGACACTTTTGGTATGTTCATGTAATATAAGAGGGAAAAAGTGGCATTGCATTTAGGGGTTTGAGCTTATATTTAATTATATACAAAGTTTGGCTCAATCTATAGTATAAATGGCAACGGTGAGTGAACAGTACTATGAATAGTTTCAAATGCCAAATTTCCCATTCTACCCTTTAATTTTTTTTTTAAATTAAAAAAACAAAAAAAAAAACGTGTCCTCGGACACGGACTTTTACTAGTTGTACTATAAGAGAGAAAAAGTGGCATTGCATTTAGGGGTTTTCTTGACTTGCCTAATTATAGTTGAAAGTAGCTTTCATTATTATGATTGTCTCTCAATTCTTTCCCACTTTTATATTGCATAGATGAAGCTTATTTGATTTTACAAGTTATATTAAAGTACCATTTTTCATGTAAATAATTTAATTTGATAATGTGACATATTAATATTAATTTTTTTCACCCCTTTTGCCCCAATATAATATTATAGTCTAATTTGACAATTCAATACTTTAATAATCTATTTATTATTCGTAAAATCTAGGGAGAAACGCGTTTCTCCATAAGTTATGGAGAAACGGGTTACGGGTATCCAGAAGCTATTGAAAGGATATCCAGAAACTTTTTGTATTGGTCATGACCTTGTCCATGGTTACTTCTGGATATCAGTCTCAAAGGTTCTGGATATCCAGAACCCTTTGAAAGGATATCCAGAAGCTTATGAAAGTGATATCCAGAAACCTTCAAAATGATATCCAGAAACTTTCAAAATGTTTCTGGATATTCATTTGATGGTTTCTGGATATACATTTGAAGGTTTCTGGATATCCGAAAACCTTCAATAAGCATTTTCTGGTCTTGGCCTTGGATTTGGCTTCAAATATGTTTCGGATATTCATTTAATGGTTTCTGGATATACATTTGAAGGTTTCTGGATATCCAGAAACCTTCAATAAGCAATTTGTGGTCTTGGCCTTGGATTTGGCTTCAAATATGTTTCTGGATATCCGCCCAAAGGCTTCTGGATATCCGTTCCAAAGCTTCTGGATATCCAGAACCCTTTGAGACTGATATCCAGAAATTTTCTTCTGGTTATCAAACGTATAGTTTCTGGCTATTAAAAACGCGTTTCTCCATAGTTACGGAGAAACGCGTTTCTCAGCAGACCTACTCTTTATTATTTACATCATTAATATTAATGAGATTTACTTATTAATTTATTTGGGATGAAAAAAAATGATAATTGGGAACATTTTTATAAGATGGAGAGTGCATTACTCACTTCATCCTTTCTATTTTTCAAGAAAACTGTCTCAAAATGAATGTTCAGTTCGTAAGAAACTTACTAAATCCTCCCTGATCAAACATCAAACAAAGTCGAATTCACACTTACACTCATGATACTGTATAATGATTAAAAAAAAAGATATAATATGATAATCAATAATTGAAGTTTTCATGTAATTATATAAAGGTTCTAAAAAGCGCTAGGCGGATGCTAGGCGGCGGAGTCGGGCCTAGCGTCTAGGCGGGGACTAGTCAGGATTAGTCGGGGCTGGCGGGAGCCCAGAGCGTTGGAGAGGCTGCAGCGCTGGCGGGGCCTGGCGCCCTTAGGTGGGGTCTTTTAGAACACTGATTATTATACTACTAAAGATGTCTTAATTTAACTTTTTTTTTTTTTTTTTTGTTTTTACAAATGTCTCTTAAAATATAAATCTAGACATTTATTTGTAGGAGTATATTTTTATACACTACACCAGATGCACCCAAAAAAAAGGGTGTCTTGCTTATTGCAAGATATTTTAGGCCATAAGTTAAGGTACACTAGAGTCAACTATCTCAATCATTTACACATGAACCAAAATGGCCAGATCATCGAATGAAGTTGAGTCAACAGTCAGTGGTCAACGGTTAAAGTCAACCTTTTCAACTATTGGTCGTCTTTTTACTCATGGCTTGATCATGGGTTTTCAAAATACAAGTTGTTATTATAAAATAAAATTAGGCCAAAATACTTATAACCCCAAAGAGATACCATTTCTTGATCATTGAACATGAAATTGACCAACTATCAATAGAGATTTTTTTTTATTTTCATTAGAATAATTAAATAAATTTAAAATTCATTCGTATTAACGAAAAAAAAAATGTGAACATCTTTTCTCGAGACAAAGAGTAAATGATACTACTATCTTTTCAGAACATAGACTATAAATATAGTCTAGTACTTTTGAAATGTTAGTACATGAACTTTGTATGATAATGTTAACAAAGTAGGGTTAAGTTCTTGTACCAACAACAACAACAAACAACAAACAACAAACAATAAATTCTTAGTTCTAAAATAATTCAGTGTCAGCTAAGTTCTAGCTAATACTCTCTCAATCACACTTTTTTTAGTTTCACTACGAATGAATGAATTTTTAGCAATTATTTTAAGTTGACTTAATTAAACTAATGAAAAGGTAAAATTGGTTATTGATAGTATTTTATATGGTGTATCCATTATAAGATTTAAATTTATATTAGTATAATTAAAACAATCTTCAAATTCAAAGTTTGTTTGTAATAATAATAAAAAAAATAGGAAATTATTTTGATACAGAGGGAGTAGTTTGCTAAATAGGCCATAGAGAGAAAGAAGTTAAAAAGCATATTGAATTATTAGTAGAAAAAACGAATTTGCATTTAGACCGACAAAGTTTGACATAAATAATTTGGTATTATTCAATTAGTCTTCACTATAAATTCTTTAGTACTTATTGCATTATCTTTTGCAAGCTTATCGCTCTTGTCAATTTCGGTAGGTTAAGTAACAAATCATATGGTAAGAAAGATTGCATGTTTTTTTTTTTTTTTTTTTTTTTTTTTTTTTTTTTTTAAGGCTCGAATCGTTACAAATTTTATGTGAACCCTTCCACTATTCCACTAGGGAGATTATAAACCGGTGGTTAGGTTCGATTTTTGTCAAAAAATAAAAGAAATGTAAAATCAAGATCAAACCAATAATTCGATTTAAAAAAAAATTAGAACCAATACCAAACAAATAAATGCAAAAAATCAATACTATGGTCCCATTCCATTGGTTCGATTTTACTCATTTATTTTCCGGTTCCATATAATACAAATTTTGCAATAAATAAAAGAACAACATGATGAGAAGAGAAGATAAAATTAAAAACTAAAAAAAAAAAATCAAAATCCAAATGGAGACTAGTTAAAAATAAGTAAAACCAATAGTAGACTTTGAAAGTTTAGCGTAGCTATAAAAGTGAGATTCACCGGTTCAGAGAATTAGATATGTGTACAGATGTGAGACATAAATGTTCACACAACCAATACTTGCAGTGAAATAAAATGATAACACAGATAATTTAAATGTTACTGGTTCAACTCCAGTAAACAAGAATTTAAAGATAAAAAGAATTTCACTATTAAAGATCAAGATCTGATTTACAGAAACAAAGAGTAACTAGTGAAATAACAAAGATAAAAACAATAAACAAGTCCTAACCAACTTCTAAACACTGAACAAACTTTCTTGTTCAAGGAAAACTTATTCTGACTAAAGGAAGTACACATGACTTGTAAGAAATCTAGACGTGTGTTAAGATGTAATACACAATGGTACACACAACCTAAACAACACTCTTTGAACTCGAGATTAACAATGAACTATTCTCTACAAAGAGTAATTGAATTCATGACTTTCTCCTTGCTGAACGATCTTCTTTATATAGGCAGTCTCGAAGAAGTGTTCAAATCAATCTCTTTCTTTAAAGTAGCGAAACAACCTATAAGAAATTAAATAGATTGACAATAACAAAAATATAGAGATCAATAGTATTGTTAGTATTAAAATAAAGCAATCAAAAAGAAATTTAAATAAATAAAACATATATACAAATATATACAATATTTTTACCAATAATATATCTAAATCGATCTTTGAAGAAAGACAAAAATCATACTTGTCAAACTTACCACTTCACACTTTTTTAGGAGAGTTGAGATTTCTAATAATTCTCACTCTTTCAATATCCCCCTATTTTGAATTTTATGCTCAAAACAAAGATTTAGATTTAGAGAATAAGTCACAAGTAACCATATCTTACATAACTCATAAAATTGCATAAAGACTTGTTATACAAAAACTTGCAGTTCAACAAATAAGAAGGTATCCCAGAATATATCAGTTATTATATACCAAATTGTTTGAACAAAATAAATAAACCTAACACAAAAACTTCCCTGAATTTGTAACTTCAAGCATCCTGGTCTTCAGGAGCTGCATCAGCATTGTCCATAGCTTCCTCTCCCCCTATTGACTAGAAAGTTTAATCATCCGTTCTGGAGGTTCACCTTTAGTTTCTTCATATTCTCAGTATGGGACTGGGAGGACAACAACTGTGCTTGAAGAGCTTTTAAGAGAGCTTCTGTAGGGGAATCAGACTCATATCTAAATGGCAAACTAACATGCCTTTGTTTTTTTTTTATCTAAAAGAGTCTTGGTTTCCTTGAAGAGTTCAAACTCAGACACCCTAGGTTCACCCTTTTGAAATTTAACCCCCTGAGCCACTAAAATATGAGATATCAGAGAAGGATATGGGAGAGACCACTTTTTGGAAGGGGATTCACAGTATCAGTATATCTTCTTTAAGATAAAAGCCTCAAAATTGATGGATTTCCTGGTTCCCAACATATATAACAGATCAGTATGCACCTTAGTGACTGAGGTTTTGTTATTTGATGGAGAGAGATTTGCTGTGAGAATGAGGTATAGGAAACAGTAAAATGAGATGAGAGAGTCACTGCCCAAATCTTTTGGCTTAGCAGGCCAGGTAGTCAACTTCCCATAGGTGATGGTGGTAATAATCTTACTCTCAGAGGCATCACACTCCTCATTAGTAACCTCTTCTAACCCTAAGAATGTGTTAATAACAGAAGGAGAGAAGGGGACAAATTTATCCCTAACATACACAATTTGAAACATAGGGGAAGCGGGATTGGACAGACCCTTAGTTAGGTTTGCATAGAATTCACAGACCAGTTTAGGGTAAAATGGTTTAGGATGGTTAACAGTGAGCAAAATACCTCTATCCTCAAAGAACTTAACCAACCTAAGTCTAGCAAAAGTTTCCTTATCTCTCTTCATCTCAAGTATGAGATCTTTATTGGCAATCTGTTCAAACCTCTCACATGCACCTTCAGATAAAAAAAATTGGGAGTGAGGATTTACAGCAGTATTAGAGGAGGAAGGAGGAACAAGTTTACCCTTTTTGGTGGATAGCAGGGAGGATGTACGTGCGGATGTGTGAACATCTGGAGCCATAATCTTTGGTGGAAAAGTATGAGCAGTTGGCTCCTCCACTTCAACTTCAACAACAATCTCAACTATTTGTTCCTCATTTTCTTTTCTTGTTCAAGCTCATCAGGGCCAAGCTTGAAATTATCATCTTCAGCAATGTCATCACTGTCTTCTCCCAGATCTTTTTCTTCTTCTTCCATATGTTCCTCTTCCTATGTTGGAGTAGGGTCACAAGCCTTTTTCTTCCCCTTTAGAGCCAACAGGAGGTCTGCAAGGAGTTCCTCTTTAGATGCAGCTTTTGAGGACACCTCTTTGTCCTTTGCAGTCTTTGACCTACGCACAAGCCTGAGAAGGATGTCATCCTCCTCTTCTTCTTCTTCCTCATCTCCCAATTGGATGGCAGCTGAGGGTTTACCTCTAGGCAGTATCTTCTGTTTAGCTAATTGAGCCTCAATTAACTTCTTCGGTCAATTTGACCTTCGAAGTGGCTTAGAAACAGTGAAGGAGGCCTTTTTCTTGCTTTCCTTGAATTTGGAGGTAGATGATGGAGTTTTCCTCTTTTCAGAAACTGTAGAGGTGGCTTGAAGAAATGGGTGTCCAATGGAGAGTGGTAACCGGATTAGAGCCGGAGATGAAGAAGGAGGAGAACTTGGAACAGTTTTTTCAATGATCGGAGTGGAGGATTCTGTCACTAGAGGTGGTGAAGATGGAGGTGTAACAGTGGGCTCCATGTTTGGGACTTCAATTAGAGCAGATTCCTCCAGAATTGATACAGATGTATCGGTTGCCGATGGTGTCTCTAGTTGTGCCATAATGTCTTCTGGATGAACTATTGAAATTGGTTGCACATCGAGGACCTATGACTGAAGTAAGCATCATGGAGGATTCATTGTAATCTGGAAAGGGGGATTAGAGAGAAAAAACAAATATGGTGGTGTGTGTGTGTGATTACAGAGTAAGAAGAGAGAGAGAGAGAGAGAGAGAGAGAGATCTTTAAGAATTGATAGGACAGATGTGACACACATTTACATTCATAACTCCCCCTTTCCCTTTCAATTAAGAACTCTCACAAATATAGGACACCTTGATAATCCTAGCTTGGGCGGCACAATAGTGATGATGATCAATGACAATCCAAGCCCCTTGAACTTCGCACCACAGATTTTGGGATTAAGTTGCAATCAAAATTCTATCTATATCCATGATAACAAAAAGATCCGTTTGACATATCTTTTCCACATTTACCCCTTTGTCAACTTTCTTCGTGTAGAAATTAGTATTAGCCTACCTTGAATGAAGGATATTGTAAATCAAAAATATGTTAACTCAAAGAATTTGTAAGTGATGAAATAAACAGGGAAATATATTTACTAGGCACCTGTATGTCCTAAGATGATAAATGACTAATATGATGCAACATACAGATGATGGGTCCAATATCAGTATAGATCTGGCATGGGATGTAAGTTACATTTGGGGACACATCTAGTTACAGGAAGTCAATGAGCAATAATCTAATTTGCACAGCCTCTAGAATGCATCTACACATTTTTCAATTGTGGAAATATACATAATTGGAGTAGCTTTCACTTTTCTAATACCCAAAAATAGCCCTTTGTCTAGTAATCTTTTCAAGTTTGATTTCAAACTATTATCTTGAATATCACTTGATCACACTGGATTGGCTTCATACAGATGGGTAATGCAGCTATTTCTCTTGCGAATAAGACACTTACTGTGAGAAATCTAAAACGATTATATCAAGTTATCAAAAGATAGCATAAACAGGAAGTGATCACAATCAATTAACAAGACATGTCAAATATGTAAACAAGCAAGTGACCACACTGAGATTGACTGTGCTAATGCATGATATTTTTGGATTATCCTCTTTTTTTTTTTAAGTTATTTAGTATGCAAATGTGTCAATGGATGTGTGCACATTTGTGCTCACATCCTCAAATAGTACACAAGCCAAGAGACTTACTTAGAGAGGAAAATCTCACATGATCTATTGCCTTTATAAATATATCTGCCAATTGATTTTCAGTACTAATAGATTCCAGACACATTTTTTTTTTGTTGAACAAGATCCTTTATGAAATGGTGTCTAATATCTATGTGTTTGGTTCTGGAGTGTTGGACATGGTTCTTTGCTATGTCTAAGGCACTTTTGCTATCACAGAAAGTATTAAGAACTTTGTTACTTAATCTATAATCTTTAAACATTTGATTCATCCAAAGTAACTGTGTGCAACAACTTCCAAGGGCAATGTATTAAGCCTCAGATGTGGACAGGGATACACAGTTTTGCTTTCTACTATACCAAGAAACAAGATTGTTTCTTAGGTAGAAGCAACCACCGGTCGTGCTCTTCCTATCATCACTATTACCTGCCTAATCAGAGTCACTATACCCTACTAAGTTGTTTGTCTCTTTAAAATAATGTAACCCTAAGTTGGTATTCTCATTCACATATCTGATGATCCTTTTTAGGTCTTTGAGATTGGAAACCTTTGGGTTTGCTTGGTACCTTGCACAGAGACATACACTATACCATTTGGCCATTATATCAGGTCTACTTGCTGTGAGATACAGTAAACTTCCTATCATGCTTCTGTAGAAAGTTTGGTCAACCATTTGGCCATTAACATCCTAACTAAGTCTATGAGATGACCTCATGGGAGTTTTGAGGTGAGATGAGTGTTCAATGGAGAACTTTTTCACAAGGTTCTTAGCATACTTAAACTGAGATATGAACATACCTTCCTTGAACTATTTAATATGTAACCCTAGGAAAATAGGTCAACTCACCTACCATGCTTATTTCAAATGTGGATGTCATGCTTTTCACAAATGCAGTCAACATAATGTCTGAATTTGATCCAAACACTATATCATCCACATAGATTTGTGCCACGATGAGTTCTTCTCTCTCTTCTCATAAACAAAGTTTTGTCTACCTAAACTCTCTTAAACCCTAGATGAAGTAGGTGATCAGTCAGCCTACCATACCATGATCTAGGGGCCTGTTTCAGACCATAAATAGTCTTTTTCAGCCTGTAAAAATGATTTGGAAATTCCTGATTCTCAAAACCCATAGGCTGTTCTACATAGGCTTCCTCATTCAACACACCATTTAAAAAGGCAATCTTGACATACATTTGATGAAGAGTCAGCTTGAGGTGACAGGCTATGGCCAAAAGAAGTCTAATAGACTCAATCCTAACAAGAAAAGAAAAAGTTTCATCAAAGTCAATACCTTCAACCTGTGTATACCATTGAGCAACAAGCCTAGCTTTATTTATAGTGATCACTCCTTTCTCACCAGTCTTGTTTTTAAAGATCCATTTAGTACCTATGACATTACCATGAGAGAGTCTAGGTAATAGGGTCCACACATCATTTTTTTTCTCAAACGGACATAATTCCTCTTGCATAGCCAGAATCCATTCATCATCTTTTAAAGCCTCATTTATGTTCTTAGGTTCAATATTGGAAACATAGAAGCAACAACTTACCTTGGAGAATAGAGAAGTGTAGCTCCACAGACTAGCCAGTTCTTTGTAGTTTACCTTTTCTTTTGGTCTGGTTTTCACTTGATCATGTACATCACCCACAACTTGAGATGTCGAATGATTCCTCTGATTCTGGATGGAATATCTTTTGATCTATCCACACATCCATCCTGATTAGCTGCTAGATTATCCTCCTCTTCAGAATCATAGGAACTATCCTCGGATTCAAATGTGAGGAATGATATGGGGGAAATGTGGAAGCAGATGTGTCCACATCTGTAGTCGCATTTTTCTCCACATCATCACTTACTTTTGTCTTTATGCACTCCTCATTGCTTGTCTTTCCTCCAGTTTTTGTTTTTACAAATATCCAATCCATTAAGCAACCTAAAACCATCAGACTTGAGGTTAAGATCAAGTGTATCATCAAATACCATATTAGCAGATTCCATAATAATTTTAGTTTTCAGGTTAAAAACCCTATAAGCTCTACTATTAATGGAGTACCCCACGAATATTGTTTAATCACTTTTGAAATCAAACTTGGACAAGTATTCCCTATCATTAAGAATGTAACTGATACACCCAAAGACATGAAAATACTTTAGAGTGGGTTTCTTGCCAAGTAAGATATGATGGGTGTCATGGTACTTTCAAGTCTAAGAAACACCTTATTTCCAATGTGACAGATAGTATCCAGGGCCTCCGTCCAAAACTTCTTTGAAAGATTTTAGAACTAAGCATAACCCTAGCCATTTCTAGCTAGGTTCTGTTCTTCCTTTCTACAACTCCATTTTGCTGAGGATTTATGGGATCATAGAATTCATGAGTGATTCCCTTGGAGTTATAGAAGGCATTAAATATGAAATTCTTATATTCAGTACCATGATCAGATCTAATCCTCACAACCTTAATTTTTTAATTCATTAATGGTTTCAGACTTCTCCCTTAGAAACATTACCCATGTGTACCCAGAGAAGTCATCAACACATACAAATGTGTATTTCTTCCTACCAAAACTTTCTACCTCTTTGGGGCCCATAAAGTTAGTGTGTATGAGTTATAGACATCTAGAGGTGGAATATTGTTGTATCTTCTTGTGTGAAGACTTGGTCTGTTTTTCCTTTTGACAAGAGTCACACACACACCAGTGCTTTTGAAGTTCAGTTTAGGGAGATCTTTATAGCCTCATATCTTTGTAATTCTTCCAACTTTCTATTGCTAGCATGTTCTAACTTTTGATGTCACAGATTGACATTCAGAGTGATACTTAGACATGACATATTGTCACCAAACTGGTAGAAAATGTCAGTAGATCTGGGGCCTCTAAAGACACACTTGTTAGATTTATCAAATACTTTACACACTCTCTTATTAAACTTCACATGAAGGTCATCATCACACAACTGACTGATGTTGATTAGGTTTGCCTTTAGTCCCTATACATGGTAGACATTGTGCAATTTTGGAATACACTTAACTTCTAGAGTCCCTTTCCCAATTATCTTTCCCTGCGCACCACCAACGAAGTTTACCTTTCCCCCTTTGATAGATTTATAGTCAGTCAAAGCATCCTAATTCCCTGTCATGTGCCTAGAGTACCCACTATCAAAGTACCAATAACCAGCGACACTACTTTTTAGGGAAGAGTGGACTAAATTACAAGTGGCACTTGGTTTTACTACTCGTTTGGTTTCAACCTATCTGTTGTGGTGCACCTGTTGTTGTGCACTCGGATGTGTGCTAGGATGTGTGTACATCTGTTTACACATCCTGTCATACATCTGAGATTGATTCACACAATATTTTTTTTATCAACTTTTAATTTTTAGCAAAAATGGCGAATGTGTACAGGAGCAAGGCAGTAATGACAGATATAGTGCCTTCTTCTTAGTTTTCTATAACTAAAAATAGGTTTCTGTTCAGATTTTGAAACCTCACAACCCTGTTTTACAAAATTAAGACTTCCAAAACCAAGACCTGTTTTTCCAGTATTACCAAGAGATAAGGTTTCATCAAGTTTCATTTTCCCAGTATTAACTTGGTTAGATTACTCTCAACCTTTTCAAAATTAGTTTTCATCTTTTCAAGTTCAACTTATTTCTTAGTTACCAGAACCTTAAGTTTAGCAATAGAATTCTTTTGATCATCATTTTCTTTTGAAAGTCTAGCATTATCAGTTTCACAAGCAGACAATTTTTTAGTGAGAACTTTATTTACCTTGGCCATTACCTCAATCTTGTCTATTCTTTTAACATAATCAGTATGTAACTCCATGTAAGTCTCAAAGAGTTCTTAATATGGGATATCTCGACTTTCATTATCTAAGTCTCCTTTTATAGAGAAACAGTTGAGTGTTTGATTAGTTGTGTATTCAGATGTGTACATATCGTGTACACATTCGAGTCCACATCTGTATATTCCTCAGAATCTCCTTTTTCTGTACCTGATAAATGATCATTGAAACAAGAAGAGCAGTTAACCTCAGAGATGTTAGTTATCTCCTATCCATCCTCACTATCACTCAGAAAAACAGTTAAGCTCATTCCTTTCGTTTTGAGTGTGTTAGCACACTCATTAGCATATTGACCAAAACCACAGCAAGCCTTACAATGTACAGAGTCAGAGGACATCTAATTCTCAAAACTAGGTCTTTTGAATCCCCCATCAAAATTGATTTTAGGTTTTTTAACATTTTAAGCAGGGATGTTAGAAAACTTGCTCATCCTCTTATTTTTTCAAAACGATTTTTTTTTTTTTTAGATAAGAGCCACATCCTCATACTCGAGACTCAATTTATCAATTTCAAGGGAGAGGTCAGCTATTCTTTTGTAATAGCTGTAGAGCTTTAGAAGGCAAGGCTTATTGCCTTGTTCTTTTTCTGAGCTTCAAGGCTCAAACACAGTTAACACTCCAACAATTTTGTCTAAACCTACAGTATTGGTGTCATGAGTCTCCCCAATGACAACAACATTGATGTTAAATCTCTCAAGTAAGGTCCTTAAGATTTTGCTAACTAGTCTATCATTTGAAATAAACTCACCTAGGTTATTTGAATTTAATGAATTTTAGCAGTATAAAACGCAATATTCTCAGTCTCTTCCATTCTTAATATTTCAAACTTATCCATTAAAATTTTAAGTTTAGTGGATTTGACATTAGGTATAAGACCATACACATCGGTGACTCTCCAAGTGAGAGTCACCCCCAAAAAATAAAAAATAAAAAAGAAAAAGCAAGGAAAGTCACGAAATTGCATGACTCCGGGCAATTGGTTGCCCTTCGGTTGGCCCCGGTTGTGCATTATCTTTTTTTTTTTTTATCAAATTATTTTGATTTTGTATTTATATAAATATATTTTTAAAATTAATATATTTTATATATTAATTTTATTTTTAAAAGGTTGGGTTGGGTTGGGTCGAGGTCACTGATGAGAGTATAAATTATATAAGGTTGGAAGTGTGTATATGAAAGTGAGAGAAATTAATATTTTATTTGAGGTTGGGTTGGGTCAGGGTCACTGATGGGGATGGTCTAACTTCACACTGCATTTGTAGGATATTTCATGCCTCTTTAGCCATATTTTCATTTGTGATTAATTTGTACATATTGGTGAATTTTATTTGCAAGGCACCAAAACTTGCAAGGCACCAGGAAATTACATTACTACCCTCCCATATAAACCAAAAGCCTTCAATTTCTCTCATTTCCTCCATCCCTCACCAGCAATCCACCATGATACGATCGAGGAACTTTCAGATTTTCCACGAAACCCTAATTCGAAACATAACCGGCAATGGCGCCGGCCGATTGTTCCATGCAAATGTGCAAAAGAAGGGGAAGAAGAAGATGACACTGTACTCGAAAATCAGTCCACTCGGAAACCCTAGCTTGATGTTGACTCCGAAGCTCGATCAATGGATTGAAAACGGAAACAAAGTCCATTTCGATGAGCTTCAGCGCATCATTCGTGACCTTCGCAAGCGTGGTGGGTTTTAAAATGAAATGTTGATGAACTGGGTTTGAATTTGTTGTTTAGAATTCCATTGATGAACTGGGTTTGAAATTGAAGTGCGAAATATGTTTCTAGACTGAGATTATTTCGTGTAATTTTACACGAGATGTTTCACAACATTTCGTGTAAAATTACACGAAATTGTTCTTAGCATTTCGTGTATAGGCACACGAAATGAACTAAACATTGTTCCATTATGTTTCGTGTGCCTATACACGAAATGATTCCATATCATTCGTATGAATTTACACGAAATCACTCAATACATTTCGTGTATTTTCAAACTTATCCATTAAAATTTTAAGTTTACGTCGTGTACATTAATAACACGAAACGTCCGCGTACGGGTGAGGGCATTTGTAGGATATTTCATGCCTCTTTAGCCATATTTTCATTTGTGATTAATTTGTACATATTTCTAGAGACATTACTGGATATAATTAGGTATACTCCCACTATAAATACACTAACTGATTGTTCAGAGAGCATTTTAAAAAGACCAAAAGTTAATGACTATATTCTTATTTTCGAAATAAAGTGAAACCATCCTGTCCTAAAAAGAGTCGATCTAATATAAATACTCAATTCATCAGGCCTGGGCATAATTTTTTTTTTTTTACAAGTAATGGGGGGAATAGTTACATAAATATAGGTTGTTTTCATTTTAATAACTTAGATTTTCAGCCAGGTCGTGTACCCCACCCCACCAATTGACTAATTGAAGTGTTTATGACCCCCACTTGATGTTAAAGTTTTACAGAATCATAGATTTTTACATGAGAAGAGGAACGCACACCAAGTGTTTGTAAAAATTCCCCAAACAAGTTAAATCAAATCCACCGCGTTGTGGGCAACTAACTATTCTATTGCTATGCTTCTCTGTCGACCGCATTAAAAGTCCTACCCTTTTCTTCACTCTTTTCACACTCAATAACACACACATATACTATACTGACACACTTTAATGCATCTGCCCACCCCTTCCTTCTCTCCCATTTATACCTTTAGATCTAACTGAGAGAGACAATATCTGAATCTTAAGAAAAAGCAAAGCCTTCTCAGATCTTTCTTCTTAATTCTGAGAGTCCCCCAATACCAAATCCATGGCTCCACTAACCCAAGATTTCAGACCCAGAAAGTTGCTCCTACTTTTCCTCCTTTCTTTTGTCTTCACTTCTCATGTCCTACTTGTTACTTCTGCTCACAACACCCATTCCCAAGAAGCTGTCAGAAAGCAAAACCAACACCAACCATTTGGTAGAAGAGGCATTCTAAAAGTCCAAACAGAAGATGATATTGCTGATGATGATGATGATCAAGAACAACAACAACAACTGCAACAAAAGCCACTCAAGAAGGCACCAATTACTACTACTCCTTCACTTTCCACCCGGAACAAAACCAAGCTCATTAAGCCCATTTCAACTAGTGCCAGTAGTTCTTCCAAGAACCAAACCAAACTTGTCAAACCCACTTCAGATTCAACCAAAAACCAAACCAAACTTGTCAAATCCACTTCTGATTCAACCAAGAATCAGACCAAGATTCCCAAACCACCCTCCTCCTCCACTTCATCCAAGAACAAAACCAAGCTCACAAAACCCACCATTGATGACCCAATTGAGATCAAAACAAAAACACCCACCATCAAACTCAAACTCAATTCCACTTCAAAACCCACAAAACCCATTTCCCTCCTCACCAAGAAAACCTCAGATACAACCAAAACCCAATCAAAACCCCAAGAAACCAGTCCAGACAAAAAATCCAAATCCCAGAAAAAACCAGTCCAACATAGTTGGTTCGATCAAGACGATGAAGATGACTTGGTTTCAAAACTAGCCGAATTCCGAGATCTACCCTCAAAATTCCAAGAAACCTTACTGCCAGATTTGGACATAATTTCTTCAACATCAAAAGTATACATCAACAAAGCCAACAAAGAGATCACAAATGGATTCAAACCAATTGTTGGCAAAAAATATGCACCCATAATTGCATCAATTGTTTCCTTTGCCTTCATTATAATCCCACTAATTCTTGTCTCCCTCATTTTCAACCGCATCAAAGCCTACTTCTCCCTCCAAAAACTCTTAATCTTTATCCAAATTTACCTCTCTATTTACTTCTCTATCCTCTCCTTGTCTTCCATTGTCACTGGCCTTGAACCCCTCAAGTTTTTCTACGCTACTTCGCAGTCCACCTACGTTTGCATACAGCTGCTACAGACGCTTGCATATGTGTTGTACCTTCTTCTGTTATTGATGTACATGGTCCTGGTTTTTTCAACGGATACTGCGATGGTGTCTAAGTTTTTGGGCTTGGGCCAGACGATTGTGGGCTTTTCTGTTGGGCTTCATTATTATATGACGGTGTTTCATAGAGCGGTGCTACATCAGCCGCCGATGACTAGCTGGAAAGTCCACGCTGTTTATGCCACGTGTTTTATGGTGATTTGTTTGTTAGCTAGGGCCGAGAGGAGAAAGAAGGCTTATTTGGCCGATGGTGGTGAAGAAGGCAAGAAGAGTTAGATAATTTTTATTTATTTTTCAGTTAATTATTTTCCATAGTATGATCATATTTCACTCTGTAAACTCTTTTTTATTTCTTTCAAAAAAAAATAAAAATTATTAATTATTTTACGTAGTTATGTTAGAAGCGAAAAAAATCGCTTTAATATCGTTTTAATTTGCCACATTTTGTAAGTGTTTATGAAAGTTATAGAATAAATTTTGCTAGACCTTATATTTGCCATTGATGTTTATTCCTTTATTTTTGATGGTACATGTTAAGATTTTTATAATCTTTTCGTTTTTAAATGAATATCCCTTTTTACCTAAAAAAATAAAAACAAAACTTTAAAAAATGAAGAAACACACACGGTTTGTGGAAAAAAAATTATGTCATTTTCTCATTGATTGATAGAATTGACATATATACAAGAATAAGCCATCACTTTGGCATCACTTTGCCTCCAAGGAAAACAGCTAATTACACACTAATTATCCTACAAAGATGTCGAAAATATCTACTGCCTAAACTAATACATACCAAAGATAATATACAAACATGTGCTAATATTATACTAGATTAATATTACACTAACACCCCCCTTAAGTTGGGCCACGGAGAATTCGTAATGCCCAACTTGCAAAGTAAGAAATCAAATTGGGACCTGCCAAGAGCCTTAGTAAGAATATCAGCAAGTTGAAGTGAAGTCGAAACATGGGCAGTCATGATAGTATTGCGGCGAATCTCATCACGGACAAAATGACAGTCCACCTCGATGTGTTTAGTACGCTCGTGAAACACTGAATTTTGAGAAATAAGTAGCGCCAACTGACTGTCATAGAATATCCGCATGGGAGCAACATGAGAAACACCAAGAGTAAGCATTAATCCCTTTAGCCATTTCAACACACAGGTAGTTGCAGCCAAGGAACGATATTCAGCTTCGGCCGAAGATCGAGAAACAGTAGGTTGTTTCTTGGTTTTCCAAGAGATCGGAAAATGACCAAGAAACACGAAATAAGCTGTCAAAGATCGTCGGGTTAAAGGATAACTAGCGCAATCAACATCAAAATAAGTCGTTAACTGCAAATCTGAATCAGACTTGAGCAGAATACCTTGTCCTGGATGATATTTCAAATAACGAACCACGCGTAAAGCTATCTCCCAATGTTCATTGCGCGGTTGTTGCATGAATTGAGCAAGAATATACACGGAATATGAAAGCTCCGGACGAGTGATAGTCAAATAAATGAGGCGACCAACAAGTCGTCGGTATTGCTCTGGAGAATCCATGACGGGGCCCTCAACAAGAGCTAAATGGTGATTTTGCTCGATAGGCGTGCCAGCTGGTTTGGCACCTAATAAACATGTCTCCGATAAAATGTCCAGTGTATACTTGCGTTGGCATAAGAAAATGCTGTAGAGTTTCGTGCAACTTCAAGTCCTAAAAAAAACTTTAATTGGCCAAGATCTTTCATGCGGAAGCAAGTTTGCAAGTATGATTTAAATTGACAAATGGCAACCGAATCATTGCCACCAATAACCAGGTCATCAACATAAACTAATATAACAAGATGAACGTCACCTTGCATAAGGGTAAACAAGGAATAATCTGACGTAGCTTGTTGAAACCCATAACTGGTAAGTGCCACAGCCAACTTTGCGAACCAACAACGGGAAGCTGGGCGCAAAACATCTAGAGATTTGCGTAAGCGGCAAACCTTACCAGTCCCATGTCCCCCGAAACCGGGAGGAAACTTCATATAGACCTCTTCATCAAGATCCCGATGGAGAAATGCATTATGAACATCCATCTGATGCAATTCCCATTGTTTGACGGCGGCCACAGCTAGAAAAGTCAGGACGGTAACAAGCTTGGCCGTGGGAGCAAAAGTCTCATTGAAATCTAAACCCTCAACCTGATGGTTTCCAAAGATCACCAATCGCGCTTTATAGCGCTCAACGGAACCATCGGCATTATACTTGATTTTATATACCCATTTACTGCCAAGTGCTTTCTTTCCTGTAGGCAGGGATGTAATTGACCAGGTTACATTGTCTTCTAAAGCCTTAACTTCTTTGGCCATATCATCACGCCAATGAGGAGATCACATAACTTCAGCAAAGTGAGAAGGTTCTGTTCCAGCAGTAACTGCAACCAAAAATTGTCTATGAGAGGTAGAAAAAGAATCACAATTCACGTAGTGTGCTATAGGGTAGGGCGTACCTGAGGAGACCGAAGGAGATGGGTGAAGAGACGAAGAACTATGGCGAACTGTATGTGTAAAGTGGTCATGTAACCGAACGGAAGGAAGCTTCTTTCTCTGTCCACGGCCAAGGGCCTCTGTCGTGGTGAGTCGGTCTGTTGGGGTAGGAGTGGAATCCATAGGGGACTCAACAGTAGGCGTCCTGTCGATCACAAAAGCAGAAGAAGATATATCATTTTCTCCGTCCTCATCAATAACCGGAGCAAACCCTATAATGTCTTCGAAGAACAAATTGGTAGCAGGCGGTATTACTGGCTCAGTTTCTTGAGTAGGTGCCATTCTAGCAAAAGGGAATTCATTTTCAACAAATGTGACATCCCGGGAGGCAAAGAAATCTCCTATTTCAAAGTCATATAATCGCCACCCCTTTTTGCTATAAGGATAGCCAACAAATACACATTTCCTACTCCGACTAGCAAATTTATCCCGTTCACGATTAATACTCTTAGCATAGCAAAGGCAACCAAAAATACGGAGATGATTAACCAATGGTGGTTGACCAAAGAGCATAGGGCGTTCGGCCTTTCAAAACTGTGCTAGGAGTACGATTAATGAGATATCCAGCGGTAAGAATACATTCACCCCAAAACTGAATAGGTAATTTGGCCTGAAAACGAAGGGCTCTCCCTACATTTAAAATGTGTCGGTGCTTCCTCTCAACACGTCCATTTTATTTTGGCGTACCAACCATTGAAGTTTCATGCAGAATTCCCCATTCATTAAAGTAAGATGTTAAACAAGTAAATTCTGTCCCATTATCACTACGAATAATTTTGACTTGTTTATTGAATTGTCTTTCAGTTAAAGCCAATTTTTTTTAAGGATTTGGGGCACCTCGTCTTTCCTTTTTAGTAAGTAAACCCAAACAGCATGGGAATAATCATCAACAATGGTTAAGAAAGAATTTGCCCCACAAAAAGTCAATTTTCTGTACGGACCCCACAAATCACAATGGATTAATTCAAAAAAAATATTGGCTTTATTTGCACTGGAAATAAAAGGAATCCTTGTTTGTTTTGCCCGCAAGCATACATCACAATACTCATGGTCTTTATTGCTAACATCATTACTAACATTTAATTTAGAAAACTTCTCTACGACTCTCATAGAGGGATGCCCTAACCTTCTGTGACATAACTCTGTATTCGACAATCCATTTATCTTGTTGACGCGAACCGGTAGATCATCCTGAACCACATACAATCTGTCACGTTCTTCACCCATTCCAATCAGCGTCCTCGAAGTGCGGTCATGTATAACACACAAACGATCAGTGAATTTCAAGATATAATTCTTCTCACGAACCAATTGGGAGACAGAGATCAAACTGCAATTCAATTGAGGAACAAATAAAACAGCTTTAAGAATTAAATTCCCAAAGTCACTATGCCCTCCTTTGTTTCCATAACCTGCTCGCCATTTGGTAACCAAACAGGACATGGAGGTATATCATTCAAGTTAAGGAAATTGGCAATTGTTCCAGTTATGTGGTGCGTTGCACCCGTGTGAAAAATCCATGGGTTATTGGCCTTACCGGATAACCTTGTAATGGGAGTGATTTTGTGAGAGCTTAACAATGATTGCAAGGTAGCCCAATCTTCAGTGCTTAAATTCTCCAAGACCGCCTTGCCTTGCTCACCAAGTCCAACATATGCGATGTTATTGCCTGACGTTTGAGCCACATTAGCTCGCACATTTCCTCCCCTTCCTCGTCCAGTGCGCCCTTGCTGAGATCCTCCACGACCTTGTTGCCCAGTTCCCCATCATTCCGGGTAGCCATGCAAACGAAAACATGTGGAAACATTGTGCCCAGACTTGTGACAATGAGTGCAAGGCGTCGTATCACTGCCACGGTCTCCCACTGTCCCAGAAAACGTCGTCCATGTACTCTTCATAGTGAAACTCATCGGAGCTGGTTCGCTGCGATCTGAAAATGCCTTATAACTTGTGTTGGTTTTTTACTTGCTCCTGCTCCGTTACCCATGAATAAACTGTGTTCATATTAGGAAGGGGATCCGTTGCGATAATGTTCGAACGGGTCGTGCTATAGGGCATTTCATCGAGCCCCATCAAAAACTGATGAACCCGCTCTTCCTCACTCCTCTTCGTAAGCTTTGCATTTAAATCACGCTTGCATCCATTGCAAGAACATATAGGCATTGAATCGTAATCATTCAGATCATCCCAGATTTTCTTGATTTTTGCGTAGTAAACCATAACATTGTCGCCGTTCTGTTTACAATTTGATACCTCCGTCTTTAGTTGATGCACACGTGCACCGTTACGAATCGAAACCCTCTGTTGTACATCATCCCATAGCTCTTTCGCTGTGTCCCTGTAAGAAATGGTAGAACGGAGGGATGGTTCAATGGTATTGAACATCCATGAAACAATCATGGAATTCACCGCCCCCAATCCTCTGTTTCCTCAGAAGAATCTGCTCCAGGCTCATCGATTTCCATATCAATGAAGCCTTTCTTCTTCTTTGCCTTCAACGAGTTCCTTATCGCCTTGGCCCATTCTTCATAATTCGGTCCCTTCAACTGGGTGTGTGTGATCAAGAGTCCAGGGTGGTCGTTTGCCGAGAGTGTATACGGTGAGATGGCTTTCTTCCCATCTTTGCCGCCGCTAGTCGTTGACGACTCCATTAACCCTAGAGACGAAATATTGCGTCTGGCTCTGATACCATTAAGAAACACACACGGTCTGTGGAAAGATTTTCTGCCTTTTTCTCATTGATAAAATTGACATATATACAAGAATAAGCCATCACTTTGGCTCCAAGGAAAACAACTAATTATCCTACAAAGAAGTCGAAAATATCTACTGCCTAAACTAATACATACCAAAGATAATATACAAACATGTGCTAATATTATACTAGACTAATATTACGCTAACAAAAAAAACTAATATTTTTAAAAAAAGAGCAACATGTATACATAAATAACTTTTACTTACGACCCATTGGCCATTATATAACTTCATGAATTTAAGAGTAAATAACTTAAGTTACGATGCTTAATAAGAAATACTATTAAATAATTTCACATAAAAATAGATTTTGCGATGATAAAATAAATGAGACAATGATTTATTTATTTTACTTTTTTTTTATAGTGTCCCACGTCAAAATGAGACAATATTTTAAGAAGCACAATGTACATAAAATGAAATGAAGAATCTGGTAATTAATATAGGAACGTGTATTACTGTCGGTGGCGTGATTCTGTTGTTACGGCTTCATCTTTGTCGTGTGTCGGTGCTCTTAAGTCTTCTTAGTTATGACTTGTTTTAATACAAGGCCAAATTTCCCGGTTGGCGGCAGCACTATTTCGGTGAAAGATTCGGGCAAGGATGGGATGTTTTTTTTTTTTTTTTTTTTTTTTAAAGGATTTATTCCCCAAAAGTTCTCCAAACAAAATAAATCTCGAGGACATACATTTTTTGTTTATTTCCGCCGGATCCATACGTGGGAATGATTTTTCCCCTTAAACCCTCCAATAGCTCTAAGAGTTATATTCAAAGCTAAAAGTCGATGAGAGATAGACGGTGGTGTCGTGGTGGGATCGGTGCGTCGAACTCATGGCGCCATGAAGTATTAAAGAATCAAATTGATTTATAGTAGAGAGAAGAGAAGAGGAGAGTAGAAGAGCGTTGAAAATTTGAGAGAGAGGAATGGGTTGAAACGACACAATGAAAGAAATATTGAATATGGTTTGCTAGAGTGAAGCGAAGCTAACTAGGTAACAAAATTAATTAGGACTTTTTTTAAGAAGGGAGTTTTAAGGATTTCAAAATATAAATAAAGTATATATATATAGATAATCGATCCGGTTTCGATTCAGGACCGTTTATAATTTTTTCAAAATCACGATCAGACCAAATAATTAGGGGTGGCAAATGGTACCTGACCTTACCAACCAACTCGCATACCAACCGTACCAATTATAATTGGTACACATTGGTAACAGAAGTCGGTATACCGAAGTCTCGGTACGGTAGTACCGTACCAACTGTGCCTAATTGGTTGGTACACGGTATACAATTCCGACTTCGGTTGGTATACCGTGTACCGACTTTTTTTTAAAAAAAAATTATAAATATATATAATATATATATATATATATATATATATATATATATATATATATATATATATATATATATATATATATATATATATATATATATATATATATATATATATATATAATTTAAAAAATAAATCTAACCCTCTGTCTCAGACTCTCAGCGTTCTCCCCCTCCTCCTCCCACCTTTGAAGCCTCATTTTTCATAGCTTTCCCCTCAAAGACAACACCAAGAACATCATCCACCACCGCCGCCGCCGTCTATTCAAACCTCAACAAATTCTCCTTCAATGTCGTTCGCATTTTCCAACTCTCCCCCACGCCCATTTCGTCCGCTCCAATCACCCGCCGCGGCTCCAATCCCCCTTTTCGCCGACCCGCAGAGTTGAAGAGTTTGCCGTCTCACTAGAACAAGATTTGACTCCTTCTTTTGTCCAAGAAATCCGACTCCGACTTTTAACTGGTAAGTAATCCATTCCGTTACCATTATCATATTCTTCATGCACTCACAGATTCATACAACTAATGTTTAAAGAAGCATTTTTTTTAAAGCAATCCTTGGAAAGTAGCAACAAATCCTTCACTTTTTATGATTCTTTGTCAAATCATTGAAAATTTGTATAAGAAATGAAATTAGTTGGTATTGTTCTTGTTTTATGAGTTAATTTTAGTACTTAATCTTCCAATGGTAGTAGGTGCACGCTAGGTGTTTGAAAAAATGTTTGAAAGAATAAACTCTTTCAATAGGATACACTGCATTTGATTTTTGCAGCCGACGACCTCAGTTTACAGGTACCAAACAGCTCGAATCCACAAAACAATTGCATCCCTCCCTTCACATTTGGAAATTTCTAAAAATCTGGTGCTATAACTCAATTCAAGTGGATCGCTAAAAGGCATTTACTGAAATTGATGGTTCCGCTTAATGTGCAACTGCTTGATTTTGCAAGGTTTCAGATTGAATTAATGGCAAGTGATTTTAGTATGTGCTGGGATAATAACTTGGATTTGCAATTTTTTTTGTCTTCAATAACAATTGGTATTCGTCGAATACCAACCGTACCAACTGGTACCAACCGTACCGATAAACTTGGTATACCGACTTTTTTGGTTGGTACTGGTACGGATTTTTGTGTACCAATTCATACTTGGTTGGTACACGGTACAAGCAAAATGAAGCCGGTATACCAATCGAACCACCCCTACAAATAATTGGTTTCATAAAAATTTGGAAAAAGGACCAGACCAATACTATTAGTTTGATCTGATTTTTACTGCTGTGATCTGTTTCTATAGGTACGATCCGGTTACACGGATTTTTTGAACTGCCATAGATAAATCAACTAAACTAATGATGATGTTATCTTTAATATGGAGATAAGCAGCCATGCTGTTAGGATGAACATGAATGTAAACTATATTCGTGAATGTTGTTTGATCTGTAATCATCCATCCATATAGTTTGCATATAACACATTGGTTTGTCATGTTCATCATTAGTTTATTGAAATGCATGCATTATTACTAAGTGATACTATTGTAAGCATTTTGAATATATTGAAATTTGGTGTGAACTTTAATGAATAATATATTTGATCAAATGTCTATAACCCGCTTTTAACATGTTCGACCAAATGCCTCAACCAATGAATTTGATCTATACCCACAGTAGGAAGTAGGTTCTTGAAAAAGGGCTTAAGCGGTAGAACTTGTAATAGGCGTTACACAAGAATTACCAAAGAGGAATGAGAAGGAGGAGCTAGAATAGGGACAAGTCAGGAAGCAGAGAACAAGTATTGCGGGAACAGCAGGGCATGTACGTCACTGTAGCTGACATCGATATCTGAGCCGGATATTTATAGTAGTCAGAGCTTGACAGCTCCGTACTGTGCACATGACGAATAACGTGCTTTTCATACCGCAAGGTGTCGATCCCATATTCGTTGGGATCGTACGGATTAAAGGAACGATGTCGCGTGTCCCTCGTGGGGACCAGTCCCGCAATTCTCCTTTTTGTCCTGACTAGGCCACGTGTAGTCCCTCAATTGGGCCACGTGGCTAATTCCGCTATTCTATCCTCCAATTCATAGCTCCTTGATGATTCCCATAAAATGCGGAAAGAGAGTTCCCATTAACCCTGTTCAATCAAGGGAACTAGGTTCCGCTACAATAGCGGAAGAGGATGTTACAATCACACAACATTTACATGGCAGAGGGTTATAAGTCGTTCCGCATATTCGTTTGTGTTTATGCGGAGATAAGCCTCACGTGCGGTAGCACGGGCATAGAAACTGCGGGATACATCCTACATTAGTCCCTCTGTGCGGGAAAGTTTTGTAGAAGTTTCCCGAACATGCTAGCATTTGCATCTAATTATTTATTTGATTATTTGCGGAATATTTGCGCATATTCGTTTGTGTTTATGCGGAGATAAGCCTCACGTGCGGTAGCACGTGCATAGAAACTGGGGGATACATCATACATTAGTCCCTCTGTGCGAGAAAGTTTTGTAGAAGTTTCCCGAACATGCTAGCATTTGCATCTAATTATTTATTTGATTATTTGCGGAATATTTGCATGAGTACATATGAAATTTTGCGTCGACTATTACCGCAATGCTTTAAGAGCCGTACCCGCACATTTAATGCGAGACAGTCATTGTCACGACCCTAATATTAGGCACTATTTTAGCACACGTTGAGCATGTGGGGTTGGGGTGGTAGTATCTCATTTTATGTCATTTATGCTCCTTGGTAATTTTTATGTGCTTATTTATGTTTTGATGAATTATGTGAAGTTAGGATGAAAATGAATTAACTTTAATGATAAAGGTTTTAAATGGAATAAAAATAAAGTGGGTAGTGAATTTATAATATTTGAAATTTTAAAGTGTTATGTTATTTGTGGGTGAGGTGCTTTGGTGTAACAGATGATAGTTAAGGTTGTTATTAGTAATAGGTTGTTCAAACCTTGAGGAGCTAAGTTGTAAGTGTTAATAATTATCCTTCATTTTATTCATAGAACTCATTTTAACTAGAAGAAAACCCTCAGCTCAAGTAATCTTCACCAAAACCTCCATGGAAAGCCCAAACCCTAACTCCATCTTCCAAAAATTCTAGGCAACACAATACCTTTTCGTTTTCACAATACCTTTTCGTTTTCAATTCCGTTTGCATATTCTTGTTCGTGGTGACGAGGGGAGCACATAGAGCCGGAAAAATAAATATTTCATTTCGCACTATTTTAGTATGTTATTATGACTCTCTTCAATTTCTTGCTCATGTCATGTTAAATTGACTCTTGTTGTTGTTTTAATGGTTGTTGGGAATTTTGGAACCATTTTAGTTAAGTTGGAATGGTCATGGAAGGATTTGAAGAAAGATTTGGTAATAGCAATGTTGTCTAAGTTAAAATGGTGTTGTAAAGTGAAGGTAGTTGTTTAATTATGGGTTGAATGGTTTGCATGGTAATTTGGCCAACTTTTCTTGACTTGGAAGGTTATAAAATGATATTGGTACTTTATACTTGGGCTAAAATGAGTATAGAATGGTTTGGTATGAGTTAGAGTAATGTTTGGTACCTGTTTTATGTCTTTAAAAACAGAGGAAATTGGTTTAGGTCACTTGGGATTTTGGTTGCTGATGTTGCTGCTGATTTCTGGTTTCTGGGCAGAAGGCACGACTCGTGCTCTGTGGCACGAGTCGTCCCTTGAGGTGGACTAGTCGTGCTCAAAGGGGGGGGGGCAACTGTATCTGAGGGTTATGTATTGGGCACGAGTCGTGCCCTGCCCTGCCACCTCTGAAGCATTTTCCAAGGCCTAGAAACCTATTCAACCTAGTATATAAATTAACCCTCTTTAACTAAGATTAAAGTAGAGCACTTTAACTATACAATGGTATCTTACTTGATCAAAATGGAATTGTGGAAGGGGTTTAAATATTGTTCGGAAAATGGTTGATAGCCTTAATTTGCAACTGAACCAAAGTGAATCAAACTTGATAAATTGAACTTGGACCTTTATAGAGGTTATGTATTGTTGCATATTGATCATGTAGGGCTTGTTGGTTATATATTGTGGCCTTACTTGAGTTCATATACATGGTTTGTGATATAAATAGTATATGAAATGAATGTTACACTATGGTATTAATTTAAACATGAGTATGATTTACCATGTTGTTATATTTCTTATCCCTTTGGTGGATTTCATTTCAAGTAACTATTATGTGCTTGAACTTGTGTTAATCAGCTGATGTTTAGGGGTAAACGGAATACGATCAATTATGGAAAGTGTGACCTAATGTGATCGGATTACGTTATACCTGTGACTGTCCCCTTCTGTGGCCACAGACTGGGGTTATAGCATCTGTATTGAGCCAAAAGCCTTACAAAGTTGTTAGTATCTTATATGGTTCTCTGAAAAATGGGTCTTATAAGATGTGAATATGCATAAGCAACAAATGAGTGGAGTTTTATCTCCCAGTGTTGTACGACTTATGGTTCAGACGGGAAAAGGTGAACCAAGGTAATGTAAGGTGTTTACGGCTTTTCCAATGTGTTATATGCACCTTGTTATGTGTTGCATCTTACTTGGCATATTGTTGCATTCATAATAGCTTATTGAGATTTATTCTCACCCTTCTCCCTTTAATGTTTTAGATCGGACTGAGACAGGAGGACCCGACCAGTGAGGACGGGGAGGAGTTTGTACACGTCTTTTGGGTTGTTGGGTATGTATATGTCGTAGATGGGAGTGTGGTTGTATTTTGGTATTACTCCTTTGTTGGAGTTTGTTTATAAAACAACTTTTGTATAACTTTTATTTGAAATCTTTTGTAACTAAAACAGGTTGTTTACTTTCAAAGTTGTTTCAACTCTTCCTCCAAGTGGAGATGAATGGAGTTAGTTTATAATGGTCATGTTAAAGTTGTTTCAAGGTTCAAGTTAAGTCAAAGTTTTAAATTTCCAGGTGGTCTCTCTTAGTTGGGGTCTCTCCAGCTCGGGACACGTGTTAGGTTCCGGGTCGGGATTCCCACAGTCATAATTATTAATGTGTTAAGCGGTACTGTCCTTTCGTATTCTCTACTATATATATGAGTGTCCCACCCTTTATTTACTACTTTAGCCTCTTGAGATAAACTGCGGGTTGACGAACCAAGTTTGCGGTTAAGCTTTTGCGGTGATTTTGACCTGTTTATTTCTTTGGCTATTTATCATTTTATTTAGAACAATGTATCTGGTTGAGAGCAACCGTAGATCTGAGGAAGGAGATTCATCTGAGGAGAGAAAAAGGTTCTGATTCCGCAATGATTTCTTCTCCTGATTTCGGTAAATTCGGAAGTTCAAGTGATAGCGAGGAACTTGAAACCCCTACTCCGGAAGGTAAAGCTTCAATATGGAGACCTCATGGTTCCGCAAATGATGTGGATTTAGAATTGATTAACACTAGAACCCATAAAGTTCCATCAGTTCCTTCCGCAAATTTGTTTAAAATGGCCCCATTTTTCGGTCCCGCTGACATGTTTTGGGATGAGCCTATTTCTTGGTCTGGCCCGCATTCCAATCACGGGAAAATCATAGGGATTATCAAAGAAGCTTCTCTAGCGGAAGCTAAAAAGGTAGGCTATCGCAAACTTTTACGCTTGAAAGTAGAGAGAGGAGACATTCCATGGTCTGTTGGTACCATTATTTGTGGTTCCGCTAAGGTAGCTCACTGGGCGAATTGGACTAAAGATATTTTGGGGAATGTAGAATATGTTTCAATTCTTAAAAACAGTGGCATATATGAATGTATAAGATCTTGCCAAAATTTAACTGTAGCTAGGAATTTTGACCATTTGTGGACTTTGTTATCCCGTTGGGATAGGAAGAATCATACTTTTATTGCGAGTTAGGGTGAGTTCACTGTAACTCTTGAAGATGTGGCTGCTTTGTACGGCTTAGAGGTTCTTGGGGAGGAACCTCTTGAAAAATTTATGTCTGCGAAAGAAGGGCTAAGGGTGGAGGCATTGGAAAATATCCGCAAGATTTGCGGTGAAGAGATTAAAGGTCGCAAGAATGATTGGAAGGGATGGATTTTAACTTGGTTTGGTGTTTTTGACAAGGCTGGTACATTCACTCCCGCAGAGAAGAAGGATTCTGATCACTATCTAGAAGTCATTTTGTCTATGTTTTTGACTTTGTTTCTTTTTCCCGGAAAGCCACATGACGGACCGTATGAAAGGAATTTTGTGTATGCTGTTAAACTTGCTGCGGGAAAGAAACTGCCTATGGGGCCATTGTTTTTAGGGAATCTGTATGCCCGTTTTGATAATTTAGCGGAGGCTGTGAGTAAATTCGTAGGACGATACTATGTCCATGCGTTTCTCCCTGTTCCGTTTCTCCACATGTTTATGCTTGAACATTTTGAAAAGTTAGGTGTGCGGGAAGAGGTTTATGCCGGGGTAGGTGGAGTATTAGTTCCTCGATCGTGGACTTGGATGAATGTGAGATTCAATGTTGGGCTCTTGGAACTTATTGACCATGAAGAAGAGTTTTTCTTTCGCCCTTATGTGAAGGTACCGCTGAACACAATGTCCTTAAATTGGTACCGCACCGATGGTCAACACATGGAGGTATTTGAGTTCAAAGATGGTTTGCTGCGGAAGGGTAGGGAGAGTCAATATTCAATTATTGCTAATATTCTCCCATCTAGTCTTCCCGCACTGAATGAGTTGGATGTTGGGTCTGTAAGGTATAGTCCCGAGCGTTTTGCCCTTCAATGCGGATATGATTTAGTTTGCCCCGGCATGTCTGATGTATATTTGGATTTTGACGATTCTTGCAAGCAATTTTGCTATCCTGGCGGGTTTTCGCAAGTGTTAGAGAAAATGGGGGTAAAGGTTATTCCAGATGCGGTATGGGTAGGTTCGAGAACAATACAGGCGCGGGATTTTTGGATCGAAAGCTTGAAGCAGATGCGAGCATTCATGAATGAAGCGCCTCATGCTCTTACGGAAGAACAAATTTGGAGGAATGATTTTTATCTTAGTTGCGGTGGTGTTGTGTATTCTGGTCCGATGTCTTCGTATATTGTGGAGGGTTTGTTGAAGATCCCAAAGTTTGGGTGCGTAACGGACTGTAAGAGGCGTCCTGAACTGAAACTTGGAAAGCCAAAAAGGAGGGTTGGCAAGGGTATTGCGAAGGATGCAGGCATGGAGAGAGATGATAAGAGTTTAAATGAAGGGGATCCTATTGAGGCTGAAAAAGTAGTAATAAATATAACTTATTTTCCCGTAATGGATTTGATGTTTTCTTTCACGTATGTATGTTTTATCTTTCTCAAAAAAATTCGCTACCTAAATTAGGGGAAACGACAAGTGAGTAAGGATTTGGCTGGGAAAAATGCAGAAGAAAGTGATCATGAGGTATCTCTAAGCTTCACATATCTTTCTTTTTTTGAAGGGAATATGCGTTCATTTATTATGATCTCCTAATGATTGATTTTTTTTTATTTTATTTTAGAATGAGGAAGCTGAAAGTCAATTACGGAAGAAGAAGAAAAGGAAGGGACAGATTGCGGAAGGAAGTATCAGTAAGGGTGAAGTTGTTGTTACTAAAAGTGCGAAAAGAAAGCTTGGAAAAGAAAAGATAATGAAAATGGAGAGAACGGTACAGAAAGTTGACCGTTTAGATAGTTGTGCTCATACCCAATTTGTAAGTTAGGTTGGAGAGGTGGAAAATAGTGTTGTTACATTCCTTTCTCTTTATTTACCCTTATTGTTTTATATGTTTATATTTATATTTTTTTTATGTCTGATTACTATTATAGAAGGTGGTAAAAAGGAAGAAAAAGGTTGATGAAGAATTGGCGGAAGCTACGACTCCTACGGGAAAAAGGAGTAGGGTGAGTGATGCTAGTAAGAAGAGGAAAACCCCTCTAAGGCAGTCTCAAAGGCTTCGGAAGGTGAGCAAGTATCATTGCTCTTTGTTGTAATGTATGTGTATTTTCTATATACATTTAAGGGTTTTTTGGTTCTTAAAAAGACATATATTTTTGAAGCAGCGCTCACTTGCGGGAGGGTCTGGTGGAGCTGATGTATTAAGCGGGACATTTGTTGACTTAGCGGAAGAAGGTGACGGAGAAGTAAATGTTGGTCCCTTTCCTGCTGTGGAATCAAGAGCTCCTAATGTGCCTATGGGTAAGATGTTTTTGAGTACCATTTCTCCGCAGCTTCCCTCTTCCTTTCCGAAAATACCTATGTGTCCTGTATATCTCTCTGAATGTGGAGTATGGATTGACCCACGGACCTCTTTATCTATAACTACCCCTGCAGATGCTGTAGAAATTATGAAGAAGAAAGCCCAAGCTATGGTGTATGGTCAAGTTGGTAATTTGACTAGTAAGGGGGGGCAAGAGGATTTGGTGGGTAATGTTACTCGTAACATTTTTGAGCAACGGTTGGAAAAGAGTAGTTTGGTGGGATTGTTTGAAGCTGCATCGTCTAAACGTCGCCCTTCCGCTGGGATTAATGAATATGGCAGCATGATTGCGGAACGTGATATTATAACGGATTTTGACCGATCGCAAAGTTTTGGTGAAGCAGTTAGGCTTGGAGATGATGCTGAGGAGGTGGATCCTAGCTTCATTAAATCATTATGCCACAAGTCTAATACAGAGGTTGACAAAATTGTGTCGAATGAAGAGCGAACTGCCGCGGGATTGGGCAAGGAGATAATTTCTTCCGCAACAGATGGGAATCAAAATATTGAGGAACCATATGAGAACCTTTGTGTACATATCTCACCTGCTAGAAATGCTGAAGCTGAAAGTGTGATATTCAACAAAGAGGGTGAATTGCCTTTGAAGGTTTTGGCAGTTGTGGATATGCAAGATCCTGAAAACTTTACGGAAGTTGAGCATGATACCAATGTTGGTGCTCAGATTGAGTTTACTGATGAAGGGCTTGTGCTGCCCAAGAAAAATGCAGGGATTGTGGATATGAAAGATCTCAACAATTCTGCAATTGTGGGGCGTGATACCGGAGCTGGTGATCATGCCGCAGATTTAGATGGGGGACCTGTGCTGTCCAATATTGAAATAGAGATTGGGGATATGGAAGATCACGCCAACCTTGCGGGTGCAGAGCATGACACCAGAGCTGATGATCATACTGCAGGCTTAAGTGAAGGACTTAAGTTGTCGCAGTGTGATACAAGAAAAACGAACGTGCAAGATTGTAGCAATCCCACAGGTGCGGTTATTGTGGAAAGTTCATCCGATTCAGATAATAAGATTGGTGATGCGGCGGTGGAAGTAGTTGAAGAAACTTCTTGTGATGAAGAGATTAGTTCCGCTGTTGCGGATAAGGTTGGATCATCTCTTGCTGATGTGCAAAATGAGAAGAAAGAAGACAACCAGCTTGTGGTTATAAATGAAGAGAGAAAAGATATCATTGATTATAGGAGAAAAGGTATTGCAGGAGTAGAAAGTGCATTTGGCACGAAGGTGGTTACTGCGGAATTTATTCCACTATCTGCGGGAGAGGGGGAAACTTGGCGTGGTTTTCATGTGGGGAAAGTAAATGCGGAATTATTGAGAGGTTTGCAGAAAAATATTCCGGACTTTTTTTCTAATGTTTGCTGCACTTCGTCTAAACGGGTGGTTCATAGTCTTGGTTTATTGGCATCAAATTTAGTTTTCTTTGAAAACGGTCAACTGAATCAAATGGAGGCTGGAATGCTTCATATGATGAAGGACGAATTTAAAGATCTAGAACGTGATGGTTTCTTGGTTGATTGGGCTTTTGAAGAAATTGACCGTGCTCTCAAGTTTCCTATAGAGAAGGAAATGAATCATCTTGCGAAAATGGAACGGGGCCTTGAGAAAGAAGTAACAAAGCTTCGTATGGCTGTTACTGGTTTCAAAGAAGAGATAAAAGATTGCAAATCCCGGATTTCGGTGTGCAATCAACAGCTGGTGTTTGCGTAAGTGGAACTTCATGAGAAGGAAGTTGAGCTTAATCGACTTAGATCAGAATTGGAACTGCGATCCCGCATGCTGCTTGATGCGTGAAAATGATTATAATGCTAGAGGAATGAAACACTAGCTTTTGTGATGTATGTGGTATTAAAAACTTCTTTTGTTGTGGTATGTCTTTTGAACAACTTGTTTTTATGTAATTGATGATGCGGTAAACTTTTATGCTTGCGTAAAGCAAATTTCATGCTTAAAATATTTAGATGGTTTCTTTTCGCTTGTCTTCTCTTTTTTTTTTATGTGCGGATATATATAGAACCATTCTTTTGAAGTATAGTGATGCTTTCTTTTAAAAAAAAAAAAAGAAAATATATATTTTGAGGAAATTTCATGCATATATTAATTATAGAAACGAAATGTTGAGTACAAAGCTGTAAACTCAATATTGCTTTGTGTAAGATTGATACCAGTGATGAAAGTTCTGGCACAATACAATTTAGGTAAATAGAAAATACTTAAGTAGGGAATACTTAATCATAGGGAGGGTTGAAACACTTGTATGTAGAAGAAAAATTTCAGGAGTAGAATCGCTTCAGCCATTTTGCATTTAGGGGCGGGAGTAATTTGCCCTCCAGTGTTACAATTCTGTAATATCCTGATTCATTAGCTTCCTCCACCTTGAATGGGCCTTCCCATTTCGGGGCAAATTTGGGAACGGAGCCTCCACGAATAATTTGCGGGGCTGCTTTCAGTACTAAGTCTCCTATTTCAAACGTTCTTGGCTTCACCATCATATCATAAGCGCGGGAGATCTGACGAGAGTAGGTCTGAAAATTCTTGCAAGCTGCATCCCTCCTTTCATCCAATAATTCCACCTGAACTGGCCTTATGTCCTGCATCAGACCTTGCTGCATGGCAACACGAGTCGAAAGGATGGTCAACTCTGCGGGTAATATTGCTTCAGCACCATAAACTAACGAAAAAGGAGTATGCCCTGTAGCCTTCCTCTTACTTGTTCTGTATGCCCATAATGTTTCCGGAATTTTATCATCCCATGCCCCGGGAAAGTCCTCCCGCAATTTACTTAGGATTTTGATGAAGGTTTTGTTGGTTGCCTCTGCCTGCCCATTGCCTTGGGGATACGATAATGTAGAGAAATGATGATGAATTACGTACTTTAGAGTAAATGCTGAGACTTGGCTGTTTGAAAATGGTGTTCCATTATCCGAAATAATTTTCTTTGGGATGCCGAACCTACAAACGATATACTCCCTCATAAAATTGACAACTTCCCATGCAGTAGCATTTTTTAATGGGATGGCCTCACTCCATTTTGTGAATAACTCCGTGGCTACTAAGATCCATATCCTTCCTCTGGAATGCGGCACTATTTTTCCAATGAGATCAAAAGCCCATGTATGGAATGGGTAAGGTGCAGAAAGGGCGTGCAACGGTACTGCTGGGGCATGAATCAAATTTCCATGAACTTGGCATGTTTTACATTTGCGAATGAATTATGTGCTATCCTTTTCCATGGTTGGCCAATAATACCCTGCAGTCAGGATTTGATCTAACAACTTGACTCCCCCAATATGTGTGGGAGCATGAACTTCTTTCAAAATCACCATAGCTTCTGCATTGTCCACGCATCTGAGTAAAGTCTCCTTGTATCCTTGCCTATATAACTTTCCATCAACCAAGCGAAATCGAAAAGCCCTTCTTTTAATAGACTCAGCCTCATTTTTGTTGGCAGGGAGGGAACCTTCCTGAAGATAATCAAGGTAGGGATGGCGCCAATCACGAACTCCCGCAATGCAACAGACTTCCAATGGAGAAATAAAGTGCTGACAATCAATACAACTTGCTTGGATTTTTGTGAAATCAAGGGCCATATCTGGCCAATAGTAACCCTGTCTTTGAATTCGCCTATAGAGGGGTAAATCTAAATCACCGAAAGTTTGCTCATGTATCTGTCCCAGCCTAAACTTTGCTTATTTTGACCCTACACAGCGGGAAAGCGGTCCTCCTGGGTTGTGGAAATAAAGTACCCCATTCTTCAGGTAGTATTTTTGTAGTTCAAGCAAATCTTTGCGTTCCTCATTGCTTTTCAGCTGCTACACTATTGGCCCGCACCAGTCTCTCATCTCTTCTTCCCCAAAGAATTCATTCAAGTTCGTTGGGGATCTTTGCTTCAACACCGCAATTTGAGCTTCATCCCCCTTCATGACTATCTTGGATCCCTGGGTTGCTAGAGTGTCCGGATGCCTGTTACTGGTGCGAGGCTGCTTTTCAATTGTTACTTCCACAAAATAATCAATCAGCTGATGTACCATAGTGCGGTATGGGGCTAAGTTGATGTGCTGTAAACTGAATTCCCCGCTGACTTGCTTAACTATTAAGTTGGAATCTCCCTTAATGGTCAACTTCCATACTCCCCTTTTCCTTGCTTCGATCAACCCCAACACTAATGCTTCATACTCAGCTTCATTATTTGAACATGGAAAGGCTAGCTTATAAGCTTTTGTATAAACTAGTCCCTCAGGGGAAGTGAGGACTACACCCGCACCTCCGTCTTTTGCGGTAGCTGATCTGTCAAATTCCAATATCCATGACCCTTGTTCGACATTGATTTCTGCACTCTCATTTTCCCATGGCAATTCCTGAGTCGGAGGTTCGTAACTTCCCCTTGGAAAAAAGGATAATAGGTCAGCTAGGGCTTGGCTCTTTACCGCTTTTGGGGTGGTGCTATTCTGAAAGAATTAGGAACCACTTGGCTGCTCTTCCAACCAACACGGATTTGGATAAGAGAAAACGGATAGGATCGCAGTTCGTGATTATTTCTACCGGGAAAGCCAAGAAATAGTGCCGCAACTTCTGTACCACAAAGATTAATGCCAAGCAATGTCTTTCCAACTGGTTATAACGACCTTCCGCACCTGTGATTACTCTGCTCAAATAGTAAATTGGCTTCTCCCCCTTTTGATATTGTGCTAACAGGGCTCTAATGGACCTTGTAGTGGAGGCTAAGTAAAGTAAAAGCGGGGAACCCGACTGCGGTGCTACCATGGTGTTGACAGAACTGAGAGCTTGCTTGATCTTTTCGAAAGCCTCCTAATGCCGTCTTTCCCATCTAAAACTTGTCCGAGCTTTTAACAATTCCATTAAGGGATGCCCTACCTCCGCAAGCGTGGGAATGAATCGTCTCATGTACGACACTTTGCCCAAGAAATTTTTAAGCTGCTTTTGAGTTTTCTGTGTTGGCATTGAGAGAACGGCTTTCTGCTTTTCCGCATCTACTTGGATACCACTGCGATCGACAATGTGCCCCAAAAATTTCCCTTTGGTGACCCCGAAAACACATTTTCTTGGGTTTAACTTCAATCGATACCTCCTGCATCTAGTGAAAACTTTCCACAAATCCGCTAAATGCGAGGACTCCTTTCGGGATTTTACCACCAAGTCATCCATATAAAAATCCACTGCATTGTGATGCATATCGTGGAAGATGGCTGTCATTGTTCGTTGATACGTGGCACCCGCATTTTTTAACCCGAACGGCATGACCGTAAAATAGAAGTTGCCGAATGGAGTCCTAAAAGCAGTCTTTTCAGCATCCGCAGGATCCATTTTTATTTGATTATAACCCTTGTAGCCATCACACATTGAATACATCCCATGCCCCACCGTGGCATCAATCAAGGCGTCGATTGAGGGGAGTGGGAATTCATCCTTAGGGCAAGCCTTGTTGAGGTCACGGAAATCTTGACATATACGAATTTCTTTTGCTCGTCTTTTATTAACTATAACCATGTTGCACAGCCAAGTTGGATGCTCGATTGGCCTAATGATTCCCACAGTGATCATGTTTTCCAACTCCACCTTGATTTTAGTTTCCAACTCAGGCTTATAGATGTGGGATTGCTGCCTTATAGGTTTCGCCATTGGATGCACATGAAGCTTGTGTGTTACTACCGCTGTATCCAAACCAGTCATTTCATCATAACTCTAAGCAAAAACATCTTTGAACTCAGTAAGAAGGGTAACGAATTGCTCCTGCTGCAGCAAACTTAAATCATCTGATATTAAAACTGGCTGGTGGGCGTGTTCTCCTAGGTTTATTTCTTTCAACTTTTGGGCTTGAGGGCGAGGTTTATTGTGAGGACCCCGACCCGGAACCTACACGTGTTCCGAGTTGGAGCGCCCTCAAACTAACCCGAAAACACTAAACTTTTAAAACTTTACTTTGACTTTCAAACATAAACATTAATAATATAACATTTCAAACTAACTCCACTCCACTCCACATCGGAGGAGGAGATAACTAACTTTGAAAAGTAACAACCTGTTTTAATTACAAAGACTTTAGTTATAACGTACAAACTAAGTTTTATACTCATAAACTCCATAAAGGAATTATACCAAAATACATTCTTTACACCAACCTATACGTACCCTGACAAATCCCAAAATACCACGTACCAACTCCTTTCCGTCCTCACTTGGCCGGTCCGCCTGTCTCAGGATCTAAAACAGTAAAGGGAGAGGGGTGAGAATAAATCTCAATGAGCTATTATGATATGCAGCAAGATGCCAAACAAAGTGCAACACATAGCATGGTAGCACATAACACACTAGGAAAGCGGTAAACACATTCCGTTACCTTGGTTTACCTTTCCCGTCTGAACAATAAGTCGTATAACTGTGGGTATCAATACTCCACTACATCTCGTGGAATGCATATTCACCTCGATCCCATACCATGTAACCGAGACAGCTTATGCTTATAACTCATCTCCGTGAATCGCTTAGGCATATTCACATCTTATAAAACCCGTTTTCCAGGGAAAATATAAGACATCGACATTCCTATGAACTGACTGCACATATCCATAGAAGCTGAACCCCAGTCTGTGCCGCAGAGGGGGAGAGGTCACAGGTATGATGAATCTTCAATCACTTAGAGAACAAATCAATAACTGATTGAAATCCATTATACCCCCCATTCACATAAAATATCAACACGTTCAAGCACATAATAGATACTTGAAATATGATCCACAAACGGGATAGCAATATAACCACATGGTAAAATATACTCATGCCAATCAATGCCATAATGCAACATTTAAGTAATACACTACGCATAGTATCATCAACAAATATGAATGATAACAAATAAATTCACAAATGGAATAACCATACAACTACATAGTAAACATATCCACACATTGGGATAACATAACAACTTGTCAAATATTCCACACTTGGGGAGCCACATAACACTTGCCAAATAATCCACAAAGGGGATAAACAATATAGTCACATGGTAAAATAGAATATCTGAAAATGATCATTACATATTTAGTTTATAAAACCAATTCCATTTGAGAGATCACCTAAAAATACTCAATTTGGACTCTTGAACCATCCAATTTCGAGTCCGTATGAATTAACTATGATTTATTCAATTTCCACTCAACTTCTAACGTACAATACTACCTGCTGTAACCAAATCAGATTTTTGGGACATAAGGATAACTTCTTTAGCTATGAAACCATCACATTCAGAAAGTACTCAGAAAAACACCCAATTTAGACCCAAGAACCATCCAATTCCGATTTAATATGATTAAGCTTATGACCATCACAAGATTGCTAAACGAATTCCTGCTCGTAATTGAAGTTAGGATTTCTGGGGTCTTGGGCGACTGCCCAAACCTCTTGGGCGACCGCCCAAGAGGGTTTTCAAGGAAATGTGAGTTTCTCGCCAAAGATGGGCGGCCGCTCAGCCCCTCGCGACCGCCCAAGCCTCCCGCCACCAAACTTAGGTTTTTAACCCCTTTAACCCTAGTTCTTCCTTCCCTCTACCATTGATTATTCAAGAACACCCAAGAACACCTTCATTTCACCAAATCCCAAACAAACATGTAAACTCCAAAACCAAGTAACCCTAGATTATTTATCACTACTATTTCTACCCATTTCACCATTTCAATTAGATTCTAACTTTCCAAATCAAATTCCACCCATTCCATTAAGTCTAAATCAACTCCCATAAACCACAACCTCTTTATTTTTAAGTCATTAACCCATTTCCTAACTCCAAGAAGATTTCTAAAACATATAACAACAATCACAACACCAAGAACAACAATAGATAGTTCATGAGCACATAAATGAAAGGAGGTCATAACAACTCACCTTAGGGTTTGAAATGGGAGGTTGATCTTTCTAGCTAGATGAATTTCCCAAGAGGATCCAACTTCAAAGGTGCTCCTAGACTTGAAAATGGTGGAAGAATGGCTTGACTTCAAGAAGAGGGGTTGATATCTCCCATGGAGGTTTCTATGCTTTCGCTAGGGAGAGTAAGGAGTGGAAAATGAAGAAGGAGGAAGAAGAGGGTAAGAGGAGGATGATGGAGAGGGGACAATGGAGGAGGGGGCCTGGATGAGGGAGTATGGGGAGGGCACTTGGAGGCCTAGGAAGAGAGTAAGAGTTTGGCCCTCCCCTTCAAATAAAGGAAGCCCCACCAACAATTAAAATAAATCATTTATTAATCAAAGCCTTCCCATTTTAAAATAAATTGACTCCTTTAATAATTAAAGACTTCCCACATTTAATTTAAACCCTCCTTTCAAATTCATTATTCCACACATTTTAACTTCATCATACACATTATTTATTTTCTATTTTTATTTTCCTTTAAGGTGCTTTATGTACTTTCTCTAGCAATCCTAAGGTTCTAAAAATCATTCCAACCATCTTATCATAAAATAAGAAATTAAGACATATTTGATCACATAAAAAAATAATAAATTAAAGACATAAATGAACACATAAAGTTAACATAAATTTTTAAAAGCATATAATAAAATACTGAAATTGGTGCCTAGGGTCAGGGTCGTTACACTCACTCCCCCTTAAAGAAAATTCGTCCCGAATTTGACTATCACTTACCTAACTGATCAACTCGCCTCGGTTACAAGTATACCTCAGAATTCAATTCTCAATTAGTCTCTTCAATGTTGTGATTTCTTCCCCAAGATTCTAATTCCATTAATGATATGATACTACAACTTACTATTCCAAGAATACCTTACACTTATTACTTAACCCGAATTTTCACGACCTCACTAACAATATAAATAAATGAAAGTATTACAACTCATCTCACCCAATACATTACAATGTTGTATTTAAAACTTTAATAATCTATAAGCTGCTCCAAGTCGGGCCTATGAGTCAAATCACCCCAACAATTTAGAGATCGATATTTGCTTCCCGAACCACACCTCATAAGGTTTTGTCTAAATGCTAGAAGGATAACTCGCTATTATACGCACTCAACCTCCGGAACCATAAGTCCTATTGACCACCAACTTCCATTGTACCTGCCCGTAGCATAACCTCAACAATACGTAATTATCCCTCAAATTTTTGCAAGGTCGAACTTAATAGCATCCATACATTCTAAAATGATCCTTTCCAATTGATGTCTATCCAATCCATTTAATACTATGGGGTTTATACCACTAAACGATCCCCTAACATAAATGAGGACTTGATCAAAGAACTGCATCACTATAAACATATACAATGAGTAGAAAATACAATCAATCTTCTATAAGTAAACAACCTACTCCTTTTTACTTTCAAGGTAACTCAATCACAAGACCCATCGTTTTAATACTCTTAAGTTCAACCTAGAACTCTAAGTATTTTAATAAATCTTCTAACTTCAACATTCTATTATCACCATTCAAAGTTCCAATTATGTTCGTGTCCAAAGGACAAATAATTATTCAACTCAAAAGGTTGGCCGCCCACAACTGAGCCGATTCAACTCCAATACAAAAACCAAGTCTACAAATGACTTCCACATTAATAACTCCACAATTCATCAATTATTTCTGATCACTACTTTTAATACAATTAATCACTATAGGGAAAATAATTTGCCTTCCTACGCGCTTCTGCACAACTTCCATCTTTCGTATACCACAGGATAGACAAAAAGAGATCTAGCGAGACTCGAAGGGTTTATTTATTTAAAACTGTCCCATACCGCTTTAATTAACTAAACCATTCAAAATCTTTAAGAATTCTTTAAAATTTTGATACGTTAACAAAATAACTTGAGTGATCTAATTATCTACAACCGTCCCATACCAAATGGTAGATAATTAAATTACTCACAGATTTTTAATGCACACCAAGGACTGATCATTGACCTTATTAAATCACACTATCCCCGAAGGGCACAAATACTCACACAGATGTCCAATATAAAATCCCAAGTTCTAAAACACATTTAAAACAATTTTTAACATGACATACTTGTTCGACCTCTATTTATAGTATAGCCACCACTCATAATATTTATACTTAGTTAAATTCTTTATAAGAAAACAAAATCTTGCGATACTAATACTATCCCGATAAATAACACTTAAAACAATCCTTAAGATTATAACTAAGTAAGTCATCCTCAAATTGCGATTACACCTTAATAGTACTGTAACTAACTTACCTCTCGATAACCATCAACAACTAAAAATTCACATAACGCCAATACCTACCGAACACCACACTAATTCCTCATATGAGTCACGCAACTAAGTCAACCTATAGGGTGAAACCATCCTCATTTTATTTACTCAACTAATGATAATCGTCTCTCAAAACAATCCGTATACATATATTATCAATTCCTCGAAGTTGATCCTATAAGTCACCAATAACTACATCTATTACACTTCTTCATATTTACCCTATTTACTTCTCCATAACCAACACACCACCCCAGACCAAAACGGTCATACTAGATACAAATGTTGTCTTAAGTACATCCTTACAACAATTATTTTCTACAATCGTAACACTCCGAAAATTTCGACTAATAACCATTTCGCAATCCTACTAGTTTCTAAAATCACCCTACAAATCATCAACAAGGGATAACGAATACTTATTCTTCACAGCTACCTATTTGAGATCTCTAATCTATGAATAACCACCAAGTATCATCTTTTCTAAATACAAGAACAATTTATCTCTTACCGAGAGTCGCTAAGCTAGTTATCTTCTTTATCAATTAATTTCTTAAGTTGAATCATCGATTCCATCATCCCAATTTGTATACTCTATCTAGGGATCCGAATACCGAAATAGTGACTTATATCCACTCGCCTTCAATACCCCGGTATGATACCTGATGAAAACCCATTTTTGAAACTCACTTGAAAAACACCACTTAGTCAACTCATAGGGTGATATTACTTACAAAGTATCTGATTTCCTATTCAATTTAGTAGCAAGAATTCAATCAATCTCTCCTTAGAGAATACTTATAGCACCTAAGGCAAAGATATATTAGTTCCATAAGATCTCTTACTCGCGATATTTTATAACTCATATAATCTCACTTAGACTATCACTTTCAATACTAGTCTCATATATCTAGTCTCCACCACGAGACACCACTGTATCAATACTTACGCAGGTTATACAACCATAAACCACTCTTAATAGGCCATAGACCAATTCTAAACTAAGAGTTCACTAATTCATTTACCACCGCTCATGAGAGAACTCAAGGTTCTTTTAAATCAAGATAACACACAACTCAAATAACCTTCACATTGCTTAGGCCATACTCTCGACATTTACGCATAAGTGACATAACAGCAATTAATAATTTATCCGCCTCCACTACACATGGAGGTAAATCAAACGTAGGTAAAGGAGACTCGCTTCTTGCGACAGTCCTCCTCGAACACAACAACTACTCAAATAATTCAGGTTAATATAACGATGATTCACGGATTGGTAACTCGACCAAATCCACCGGCAATACATGCCCACTTAATCACAACTACCAAGATAATTAAGGATGATTCGAGGTACGACCCCATCGGAGTAGAACCTCCAAAGACATAAGGTAACTCTTAGGCCAATTATGCAAATAAAGATGAATGTAATGCCACATGAGAACTAATGTACGAGGATTTATAAAAGTATGAACCCTAATTCCTGAGACAGGTAAAATACCTCAAATGATGGTGGGGAAATCTATCTTTCCATAACTCACCTTTCCTTGATTCCTTGGTTGATCAATATCATTTCCTGCCTTTGAACAAATTCCTGCATTAAACTCTCGACGTAAGTTATCGCACACTCTCACTCGCCTAGACTCTACCCGAGAACTCTAACCGAGCTCGATACCAACCGTGAGGACCCCGACCCGGAACCTACACGTGTTCCGAGTTGGAGCGCCCTCAAACTAACCCGAAAACACTAAACTTTTAAAACTTTACTTTGACTTTCAAACATAAACATTAATAATATAACATTTCAAACTAACTCCACTCCACTCCACATCGGAGGAGGAGATAACTAACTTTGAAAAGTAACAACCTGTTTTAATTACAAAGACTTTAGTTATAACGTACAAACTAAGTTTTATACTCATAAACTCCATAAAGGAAATATACCAAAATACATTCTTTACACCAACCTATACGTACCCTGACAAATCCCAAAATACCACGTACCAACTCCTTTCCGTCCTCACTGGCTTTCTGGTCCGCCCTCGTCTCGTGATCTAAAATGCAGAAGGGAGAGGGGTGAGAATAAATCTCAATGAGCTATTATGATATGCAAAGCAAGATGCCAAACAAAGTGCAACACATAGCATGGTAGCACATAACACACTAGGAAAGCGGTAAACACATTCCGTTACCTTGGTTTACCTTTCCCGTCTCGAACAATAAGTCGTATAACCGTGGGTATCAATACCCACTACATCTCGTGAATGCATATTCACGGATCCCATACCATGTAACCGAGGCAGTTATGCTTATAACTCATCTCCGTGAACCGCTTAGGCATATTCACATCTTATAAAACCCGTTTTCCAGGGAAAATATAAGACACGACATTCCTATGAACCGACCGCACATATCCATAGAAGCCGAACCCCGCCCGTGGCCGCAGAGGGGGAGAGGTCACAGTATGATGAATCTTCAATCACTTAGAGAACAAATCAATAACCGATTGAAATCCATTATACCCCCATTCACATAAAATATCAACACGTTCAAGCACATAATAGATACTTGAAATATGATCCACAAACGGGATAGCAATATAACCACATGGTAAAATATACTCATGCCAATCAATGCCATAATGCAACATTTAAGTAATACACTATGCATAGTATCATCAACAAATATGAATGATAACAAATAAATTCACAAATGGAATAACCATACAACTACATAGTAAACATATCCACACATTGGGATAACATAACAACTTGTCAAATATTCCACACTTGGGGAGCCACATAACACTTGCCAAATAATTCACAAAGGGGATAAACAATATAGTCACATGGTAAAATAGAATATCTGAAAATGATCATTACATATTTAGTTTATAAAACCAATTCCATTTGAGAGATCACCTAAAAATACTCAATTTGGACTCTTGAACCATCCAATTTCGAGTCCGTATGAATTAACTATGATTTATTCAATTTCCACTCAACTTCTAACGTACAATACTACCTGCTGTAACCAAATCAGATTTTTGGGACATAAGGATAACTTCTTTAGCTATGAAACCATCACATTCAGAAAGTACTCAGAAAAACACCCAATTTAGACCCAAGAACCATCCAATTCCGATTTAATATGATTAAGTTATGACCATCACAAGATTGCTAAACGAATTGCAGTTCGGGGTGAAGTTAGGATTTCTGGGGTCTTGGGCGACCGCCCAAACCTCTTGGGCGACCGCCCAAGAGGGTTTTCAAGGAAATGTGAGTTTACGCCAGCATGGGCGGCCGCTCGGCCCCCTTGGGCGACCGCCCAAGCCTCTGCCGGCCCAAACTTAGGTTTTTAACCCCTTTAACCCTAGTTCTTCCTTCCCTCTACCATTGATTATTCAAGAACACCCAAGAACACCTTCATTTCACCAAATCCCAAACAAACATGTAAACTCCAAAACCAAGTAACCCTAGATTATTTATCACTACTATTTCTACCCATTTCACCATTTCAATTAGATTCTAACTTTCCAAATCAAATTCCACCCATTCCATTAAGTCTAAATCAACTCCCATAAACCACAACCTCTTTATTTTTAAGTCATTAACCCATTTCCTAACTCCAAGAAGATTTCTAAAACATATAACAACAATCACAACACCAAGAACAACAATAGATAGTTCATGAGCACATAAATGAAAGGAGGTCATAACAACTCACCTTAGGGTTTGAAATGGGAGGTTGATCTTTCTAGCTAGATGAATTTCCCAAGAGGATCCAACTTCAAAGGTGCTCCTAGACTTGAAAATGGTGGAAGAATGGCTTGACTTCAAGAAGAGGGGTTGATATCTCCCATGGAGGTTTCTATGCTTTGCTAGGAGAGTAAGGAGTGGAAAATGAAGAAGGAGGAAGAAGAGGGTAAGAGGAGGATGATGGAGAGGGGACAATGGAGGAGGGGGGCCGGATGAGGGAGTATGGGGGAGGGCACTTGGAGGCCTAGGAAGAGAGTAAGAGTTTGGCCCCTCCCCCTTCAAATAAAGGAAGCCCCACCAACAATTAAAATAAATCATTTATTAATCAAAGCCTTCCCATTTTAAAATAAATTGACTCCTTTAATAATTAAAGACTTCCCACATTTAATTTAAACCCTCCTTTCAAATTCATTATTCCACACATTTTAACTTCATCATACACATTATTTATTTTCTATTTTTATTTTCCTTTAAGGTGCTTTATGTACTTTCTCTAGCAATCCTAAGGTTCTAAAAATCATTCCAACCATCTTATCATAAAATAAGAAATTAAGACATATTTGATCACATAAAAAAATAATAAATTAAAGACATAAATGAACACATAAAGTTAACATAAATTTTTAAAAGCATATAATAAAATACTGAAATTGGTGCCTAGGGTCAGGGTCGTTACATTTATCCCTCAATTCATTAGGCTCATCCTTGATTATATCAAAACTTTCTTCATTCCCTTGCTTAATCATTACATAACATTCGTGGGGGTCATCCCCCACAAACGTAGGGAGTTCCCCCGCACACCATCATAAGTTGACAGTGTACCTCACTCGACCGGCTGGCATGCAAACCCGCTTTCTCGTCCCTACAGTTGACTGGTCTCCTTTTCTCTTTACAACATTAGACTTTGCGGTTATCTGGAGGGAATTAAAATCTGCAAGGCATCCTTCCGCAAACTCTTCATAAAATAAAGCGTCTGCCAAATGTGCTTCCATTCGTGAAAAAGGCCGGAGATAAGGCTCTAAGGTGATTTACTTACCCCCAATAATTCCTTTCGCACACTGGTGCAGAGTTGATGGGACGATTTTGTGTTGATGAAGCCAAGCTCTTCTGATCAACACCTGATAAGTAGTATCCGCATCGATAACGTGAAACTTTGTTGAAGTCCGCAAGCTCCCCATATTTATAGGGATGATGACAGACCCGAGAGTATTGACTACATTTTCCCCGAAACCTGTTATGGATATGCTATGCCTTTGCAAATCTTCTTCCCCAAATCTAGCTCTCTTGAAAGTGGAATATGGGATAACATTCACTGCGGACCCGTTATCGATGAGCGCCCGTTTGAATTTTACCCCATGTATTTTCGCGGTAACATAAAGGGGTCTATTATGAGGATGGTCGACTCTCATATCAGCGTCCGTGAAAAAAATTTCGGAAGCCAACTCCTTCCACTTCCTGCTCAGGGAACCTCCTTCCCGCAAACATGGCTGATCGTTATCTATGGCTATCTTAATCAAAGCTTTTGTTGCCTCCAGGCGAGTTGCGGCATCAAACCCTAGCTAATCAAAGAAAATGCGGAACTTTGGGGTAAACTGCAATGACTCCGCTACGGCTACGTCATCCACGAGCGGGTTGGGGTTATTTGGCAATAGGGCTGCTTCATGAGTGGCGGTTGGTAATTCAAACACAGATGCCATATTAATAGACTTTTGCTTTCCATTATCATGAGAGGGTAAGGGATTAGTTCTTACACTGTTACTTCCATCCTCTATGGTCAAGACTCCTTTTTCCACGAATCGGTTAATCACTTTCTTCAGCTGATTACAATCTTTGGAGGGGTGGGTAACTCGCCTATGATAATGACAATAATCCTTATGTTTCAACATTGCTGCGGTAGGTTCATGATTTACCGGAGGCAACTTTACATCTCCACTGTGTACCATATTCCGCAACGTATCTAATACTTGCGGCATCGGAAAAGGGAAATTGGGGGCTTCTTGGAACCGCGATTTGGTCATTCTTTCGTCTACTGAGGGAGTTTTTGCCTAGGAGATTCTACTACTGCCACTTCCGCTGGCCTTTTATTAAACCTTTGGAATTTCGAGTTATCCCCTCTATACTGCCCCGCGGTAGACCAAGAGGTACGCGGCTCCACTACAGCTTTGAGTACCAAATTGCTTGCGGCATCTGCCAGTTCCTGAAACGTCTTAAACTTGTGAATGGCCAAAAATTGACGATAGGTCTCGCCCATTGCTTGGACACAATGCTGGAAAAGTTTATCTTCGGGCGCTGGGCGAACTAGGTCAAGAGACCTTGCGGAAAATCTCTTAACGAAATCCACGGGTTTTTCTCCTGGCTTCTGAATTTCACGGGCAAGTTTAAACATAGTGAGCTCTTCCTGTGCATAAAAGAACTTAGCATATAAATGTCGGGTCAGCTCATTAAAATCATAGATGTCATCCTTATGCAGACGGTAGAACCAGGTGTAAGCTTTCCCGGTGAGGGAAGTGGGAAACTTCCGCAGACATAGGCTGTTGTTGCTGGCATATGGCCCCAAGGTCTCTAAATACCGCTGAACATGCTCATGTAGGTTAGAATCTTCCCCTGTATACTTGGTAAATTCACGGTGCTTGTATTTCTCAGGGTAAGGTTGACAAGTAATGCATATTGGATATGGCTTTCCCGCGGAATGATCAGATGATACAGCTGTGTTGCTGCGGGAAGAGAAAAGTGTTCTCGCTTGTTCAAATGTCAATAACCCGGATGATGGGATGTTTCCTTGCTGGGGGATAGTGTGGTTTTCTAATGGGTCTCTACTTTGGCTTTTCGTAGGTCCCATGGCATCATCATCATCAATGCAAATGGGGTCAGAGCCGAGCTTAGCCTTTCCTTTTGCGGCCTCCCTTGCGTCTGCGGCTTCCTTCGTAACTTGGGCTTTCTCTCTTTCCAGGGTTTCTATCCGCTTTAGAAGCACTTTTTGGTTATCATAGAGTAGCTGAAATTCAGCTTGGGTGATGGGGAGGTTAGGTTGGACTTGGGGAGTGCTTTCGTCTGACTCCGTTTCGACGATGGGCACATTTTCATTGGTTGGTTCTACTTGCGGTTCAGGGGGGGTTGGGTTGCTCTGGAATTGCCGCCTGCTTCCGCATTCCTGGCTGCGGCTCTCTTTGATGGTGCCATGTGAATACCTCCCACTATGGTCACCAAATGTAGGAAGTAGGTTCTTAAAAGGGCTTAAGTGGTAGAACTTGCAATAGGCGTTACACACGAATCACCAAAGAGGAATGAGAAGCAGGAGCGAGAATAGGGACAAGTCAGGAAGGAGAGAACAAGTATTTCGGGAACAGCAGGGCATGTACGTCCCTGTAGCTGACATCGATATCTGAGGCGGGTATTTATAGTAGTCAGAGCTTGGCAGCTCCGTATTGTGCACATGACGAATCACGTGCTTTTCGTACCGCAAGGTGTCGATCCCCTGTTAGTTGGGCTCGTACGGATTAAAGGAACGATGCCACGTGTCCCTCGTGGGGACCAGTCCCGCAATTCTCCTTTTTGTCCTGACTAGGCCACGTGTAGTCCCTCAATTGGGCCACGTGGCTTATTCTGCTATTCTATCCTCCAATTCATAGCTGCTTGATGATTCCCATAAAATGCGGTAAGAGAGTTCCCGTTGACCCTGTTCAATCAAGGGAACTAGGTTCCGCTACAATAGCGGAAGAGAATGTTACAATCACACAGCATTTACATGGCAGAGGGTTATAAGTCGTTCCGCATATTCGTTTGTGTTTATGCGGAGATAAGCCTCACGTGCGGTAGCACGGGCATAGAAACTGCAGGATACATCCTACACCCACAATAATTGGACTAAGAGCTCCTCTGATTCTACTAATGATGTTCTAGAGAAGTGGTTCTCATATTAACCTTATTGTATCCATTTTTTATTTGAACAAGGGATTCTTCTATGTTGAAGTACATCAAGTATCTTCACCACCAAACCAAGTAACCTGAGCAAAAATTTCCAAGGATTCTTCTATGTTGAGAGATGTTACACATGTATAATAAAAGATACATTCTCACTCCCCATTACCTGCGCACAGAACCTGATCTCAAGTTTAACGACCAAACTAGTAAATCAGAACCACCAAAGGCCATTCGCATTCAAAGCGTATTGCAATATAGAAATACATAGAGCAGACATCTAACCAGAAAAAACAACTTTTTCTCTAATTATACACCCCCTCCTTTTATTTTCTCTTATTCCTTGGCTCTTTACGTGCTCGATAATGAACTTTGAATTTGACCCTTTCAGAATTAGACTACTACAACATGTAACAAGATATCATTTTAATTTTTTTTTACAAGATTAAACCATATGAGTTTGATGTATTCCATGGCAAAGCAAGTGTGAAGGCGACGGCAGCACAGCGCGCAGGAGAGGACTTCCAGGACGAAAGCACGACTCGTACTAAGGAGCACGATTCGTTCCCAAAAGCTGCACGAATGGTTTTCCCTTCACGACTCGTTCCACGAGTGCTCAAGCATGGCACAACTCGTTATGAATGGCACGACTCGCGCCCAACGCGATTTTGACAGATTCCGTTCAATATGTTTCCTATTTTTACGTATTCTGTTTCCTATTTTTAAGAGTTTTAATTAGGATTGTTTTCTTTTCCTTTTTCAAGTTACTTTAGGTTATTGTTGGGAGTATAAATACTCTCTTTGATTATTGTATTGGACACGTTTTATTTTTGATTAATTGATTTAGAATTGCTTCAGCATTCTTGTGGGTTAAACCCTAGAAGCCATTGTTGGCTGATTTTGAAGGTGGATTCCTTCTGTTTTGTTGAGGTTTTCCATTAATTGGTTAATCCCTTGTTTGTGTTTCACTGCGTTTACATCAGTTGGTATCAGAGCGAGGCTCAATCCAGGAAGATGGCAGGCGAAAACGGAAACAACAACGACGCTCTTCTTGCATTCCTTGAACGTATGAACCAAGAGGCACAAGAACGAGACCTTCAGGCTGTGATTCGCGATGAACAGGCTGCAGCTCGTCACGCTGATATGGTTAGGCTTTTGGAGGGTTTGCAGGTTGGTGATCGCCGAAGGCAACGGGCAGGGGTTCGAGCACCTGCAGGAAACGAAAGGAACAATCATTTTCGTCCGGCCGGAGGGGAGGATTCAGATTCTGAGGGTGAAGATGATTTTATCGACGCATCTGCGGATCAGGCTCCTAAAATCAAAGCTGATCTACCCTTTTTCAAGGGGAGTTAGACATAGAAGAATTTACAGATTGGCTTTCCGAGGTAGAAAAATATTTTGCCTTGATGAATGTTCCGGAAGAGAGGAAGGTGCCATATGTGGCCTACAAACTTCGTGGTGGTGCTTCGGCTTGGTGGGAGCAGTTGAATAATCATCGTCAAAGGAATGGTAAGCTACCAATTCGCACATGGCAAAGGATGAAGACGGCGTTAAAACAACGATTCTTGCCCGCAGATTATGAGCAGTTGATCTATCAGAAATTCCTTGACTGCAAGCAAGATAATCGGACAGTCGATCAATACACGCACAAATTTCATACACTGTCTGCGCGTACTGATTTGGGTGAATCTGAAGGGCAACAAACAGCAAGGTATGTTTCCGGTCTTCGTCCTAGCATTAAAAGTATGGTTAAATTATATCCTGTGCATACACTTGAGGGGGCAATTTCTCGTGCCAAAACTGCGGAGGTTCAAGAAACTGAAATTGTAGTTCCTTCTGTTCCTGCATTTAATATGGGTAATAAGGGATAGTATTCGGGATCTAAACCACCTATAGTTGTTGAGAAAGAGAAAATTACTGTTACCAAGGGTGGTGACGATAAACAGGGACCCGTAGTAGCTAAGCCGGTAGGGAAAACTACTACAAATCCTAATCCTTATGCTAAGACTTACGGAAATAAATGTTTTCGTTGTAATTTGCTTGGGCATATTTCTAATAATTGTCCTACTCGAGGGCAAGTTAATATGGCTGATAAGGATGGGGATGAAGAGGTTAAGGAGTATTGGGAGGATCCGAACACTGATAATGAGGGGGATGAACATGGGACTTTTGTGTTTGAGAAGTTAACTTTGACAACTCCCTCGAATGTAGCTCCTAATAGACATGGTATTTTTCGTACTATTGGGTTGGTAAATGATGAGAAGTTGAACATAATTGTGGATAGAGGGAGTTGTGATAATTTGATTGCTAGGGGAATGGTTGATAAGCTGAAATTGGAGGTCAAGAAGCATCAAAAACCATATCATGTGGGGTGGATTAATGCTACGGGTAAACTCAAGGTCACTGAACAATGTTTAGTTCCTTTCTATATTGGTAGATATAAGGATGAAGTTCTCTGTGATGTTGTTGACATGAGTGATTGCCAACTGTTGCTCGGGAGGCCTTGGCATTATGATGTTGATTCTATTCATAATGGGCGGACTAATGTGATCAGTTTCATGAAGGATGGCATCAAATTTAATCTTTGCCCCTTGCGAGCAAAAGGGGTGCATGCTAGCAATGGAAGTGCGAAGGGGATTATTTCCTTGTGTGTTCCCAAATATTGTATTTTAGGTACCAATACAGCTGTGAACATAGCTGCTGTTGCACGAGGGACTACGAAAAGCCCTACAACTCGGGCAAAACCATCAGTCAAAAAGAAGGCTCCGGTACAAGCTGCAAGAGGGACAAAGAAGGAGGTTGTGAAGGTCAATTCCATACCAATTCCTGCCACAAGACGTTCTTATTTGGTTCATGATTCGGGGACGAATCTTTTTCAAGTGGGAGTGAATGATGTATTCCATGGCAAAGCAAGTGTGAAGGCAGCAGCAGAACCTGGCGCAGGAGAGGACTTCCAGGACGAAAGCACGACTCGTACTAAGGAGCACGATTCGTTCCCAAAAGCTGCACGAATGGTTTCCCCTTCACGACTCGTTCCACGAGTGCTCAAGCATGGCACGACTCGTTATCGACTCGTGCCCAACGCGATTTTGACAGATTCCGTTCAATTTGTTTCCTACTTTTACGTATTCTGTTTCCTATTTTTAAGAGTTTTAATTAGGATTGTTTTCTTTTCCTTTTTCAAGTTACTTTAGGTTATTGTTGGGAGTATAATACTCTCTTTGATTATTGTATTGGACACGTTTTATTTTTGATTAATTGATTTAGAATTGCTTTAGCGTTCTTGTGGGTTAAACCCTAGAAGCCATTGTTGGCTGATTTTGAAGGTGGATTCCTTTTGTTTTGTTGAGGTTTTCCATTAATTGATTAATCTCTTGTTTGTGTTCCGCTGCGTTTACATCAGAGTTACACCATATGAATCACTGCCATCGGTCTCTATTAAGCAATAAATATGCAATCACAAATACTAGTTTACACAGACTGAACATATAATCGAAAAGACTATTGTGCAATATAACAAAACACCTTCTTTTTTTTTCTCACATTGAAAATATTGCAATTATCATTAACTAGGAATCACAAAGTTAATAAGCAATTACCTAAACTTGGAACATCTCAGATACAAATTCAGTTAACCAAATTTATTTAACCTGAAAAATAAAATAAAAAGGGACAAAATATCCTATACTCCCTCCGTCCCACAATAATATGTTAACTTTCTATTTTGGGCGTCCCACAGTAATATCTAACTTTCCCTAAATGAAAAGGAATCTTTACTATTCCCTCCACTCATTCTCTCTCTTACATTATTTTAATACTCACATCACCATTATAATTTACTATTCTCTCCACTCATTCTCTCTCCTATTTTATTTTCACACTCACAACACTTTCAATATAATATTTCCTCCTTAATTCCCGTGCAAAATCCAAAAGTCCATAAATCTATGGGACGGAGGGAGTATAAATTATTTTGATCCATTTTGTTGTTTCAATGAAATCATAATAGAACACATCATTGCTAAAGAGGAAAGTGAATGATCGTTGGTTACAAATGGTGTAGAACATGAAAATAACGTTCATGTTGGTGTATACTCGAATCTCATGAATGGCTAACTGGCAATTGAGAGATGTCATTGAACCTTGATGCATGCCATCTTATTCCTAATTCCATTATTTAGTCTTCATGATGATAATCAAATTGATTGCTACTAAACCCGAATGTTTGTTCTCCACTCTGACTTAATAAGTAGTCCATAACACTTGATTCCTTCATTTGAAAACTAGAAAGCTGAAACATAAAAGTATATAGTATATATATATAGGGTCACGCTCCAATGAGAACCGTTTAAAATGAGAACCGTTTAAAATGAGAACCGTGAGAACCACTTGTATACACTTGTATACAGTAGATATTTAGCTATTGTATACATATACAATAGACTGTATACATATACAGTAGATACTTAGCTACTGTATACAAGTGTATACGTGTGGTTATACACTTGTATACAGTAGATACTTAACTACTGTATACATATACAGTAGACTGTATATGTATACAGTAGCTAAGTATCTACTGTAAACAAGTGTATACAAGTGGTTCTCACGGTTCTCATTTTGTTATGGTTCTCATTTGTGCACCTACTTACCTATATATATAATATAACTTGAGAAAAATCTATTCTCTTGTGTTCATTTTTATTATTTTCGTTGTTTTAAAAATCTCAATTATTTTCTTTTTAGATTGGTGTGAACTGTGTTGTTATTAGTATTATCAATACTATTGACATCACTTGTGAGTTTTTCTCACTTATCTAAGCCATTGAAAATTTCAGTTTGATTAGCTCTAAAATCAACTCTAGCTTCTTCATAATGACGATCATCAAGCAATCTCTGAAAATGCTAAAAAAAATGAAGCATGTCATGTTTATAAGAAACATACTCTTTAAAAGACTATTCATGCTCTCACTACGTTTAGTGGTCATATTTGCACAAAAGGTACCTCGACCATAAACTAGCAGAAAATTTTGGGAGAAACTAGTTTCTCCAAATATTATAAAAAGTCTTGTTTTTTATTTTAAAAAAAAATTGTACGTGCCTTTGTTTCGGTTTTTAAAACAAGATTTTTTATAATGTTTGGGAGAAACTAGTTTTCCCCAAAACCTACTCTAAACTAGTGCCCATTTTTCCTTTTTGTCAAACATTCCCTTGAGCCATTCATTGTCTTTGAGACTATATTTCTCAAGCATCTTATTCCATGCTTCTAAAAAATCCTCTTCATCTTCATAATCATATACTGTCTTTGATGAAATCTTTAAACCTTGCAAATACCCCACAAAGATGAATAGCTGCATTTTGATAAATGTACCAAATGCATAAATGATGATAAGTTTCTGGCCATTGAGAAGACAATGCATTTGCCATTGCAACTTCTTGATTAGTAAGTATTGTCTTTGGCTTTTTTCCTGACATGGCTTATGCAAAAGTGTTGAATAACCATCAGAAGATCGGAGTAGTCTTATCATATAATAATGTTACACCAAATACAGTGGTTTGTTTGTGATGATTTACTCCAACAAATAATCCAATAGGTCTACCATCTTTATTCGTTCTGTAAGTAGTACCAAAGCACACAACATCGCCAAAATAAGAAAAATATTGCATCATTTTTGCATCTGACCAAAAGATTTTAGTTATCATATCATCTTCATCGACCTGTATTCCATAAAAAAAATTGGGATCCGTTAACTTCATCTTTTGCAAATATTCTAGCACACCACCTATGTCCCCACTCCTCATTTGTCTGGTCGCAAGTAGTTTCTGTAGTCTTGAGGAATAAATCCAAGATTCTCATGTCCACCTATTTGCCTAGACATGATCTCGACTGTAGCTTTTGGAGCTATACCAGAGCTCTCTGCCATATCAACTTCTACTTCCTGAGCAAATGATATCTTTCGATGAGATCTATGAATATGAGTCTTGCTTGGAGTTGTGCACGAGTGCGTATGTTCAGCCACAAACTCAGTTACTTGATAGCCAAAAAAAAAAAAAAAACAGTTACTTGATAGCCTTTAGTCAGTCGACTAATTTTCTTCTTCGCGGGACAAAAACATCTTGTATTTGGGTGACTTTTTTTCACAGCGGCATTTCGTTTGTCTTTCCCTCTTTCTCCCTCACGTGAACAACAAAATAGTCTATCTAAAACTTTGTTCGTGAGTTTTTCTTTATGGCTTCTACTCAATCGAATCCCAAAACCTACTTTTTTTTTTTTTTTTGCATAAGTGTTATAAAATTGATAAGCTTCCTCCATACCTATTTCAGGAATGTTACAAATTCTTGAATGAAGTTGAGCTATACTCAAGTGATCAAGGTTGGTCATTGGACCTAAATCATTAAGATTCTTGTCATTGTCATCATATCTATTTTGAGACGGATGAAGTAATACTTTATTCTTATTGGAGATTGTACTTTGAAACAAACTGTGTATACATTCTGAGTAAAATCAAAATCAAGAGTTAACATCAAAATATGTCTATGATCCATAGTTAATTAGAATAGCATAGAACACATATAAACAACTTATTTTAAGATGTGTCATATTACAGAACATTAGAAAAGGTATATAAAATCTATGTTATAGTTAATTAAGTAGAGAAACTTACAACCAACACACTTGTATCAAATTGTTTAGTGATCAAGGAAGGCTTTAGTGCACATTCATAGATAATCTCAGTTAACTTGGTTCATGGGGAGCTTCATGTTGCCAACGCAAAACAGAGAATACCTTGATCAATCCGAGAAGGGTTTTTCGGTGAGTTTCTTCGTCGGCTGCGATCCAAAAAATTACGTTGGAGAAAGAAATTGCATCGAATCCTGAGATTAGGAAATCGATGTTAATTGCGGAGTAAATATTTTTTTTTCGATTTTCTCCACATCTCGCTAGTTGACAGGGTTAAAATTTAACAAAGAGTCTGCCACGTGATAGTGGTACAGAGGATTTCGACTTGGTAAAAGCAAAGTACAAGTTGCATGCAAGTCTTCACCAAAATCTCCAATCCAAACCCCACCACCGTTTGTCCGTCTCAGTCTGGGCCCACCCATATAAATCAAACACACCCGTACAATCCACGTGACCAAGAGAAAACATTTTTCAAACATCGCGTGACCCTAAAATATCGATTCAATTCAATCTACACTATAGTAGGGTTGTTAAAAAAATCTGTGAAACTGGACCGCACCGTAAGAACTTGTTCAATCCAGTAAAAATCAGACCAAACTAATAGTATTTGTTTGGTACTAGTTCCAATTTTTTATGAAATCGATTATTTGATCTGGTCCTGATTTCGAAAAAATTATATAGGTATTGTGACGTAGCGAAAGACTTAATGATAAATCAATTACTGTTGAATCGCGCACGATTGCCAGTAATGGATCTTCAATTCTCGTTGAATCGCAAACAATTACCGAAAAATTGGCATTCAAAAGAAATTTATTCACTTTTAGGAAATAAGAGTAAACACTCGATATCAAATTTTATTAATCAAAGCTAATTATCGGAATTACAATTAACTTGGATTTTATAGGACTCCTAAGACTTGAAAATCAAGTCAAACACCTCTAAAAATAACCCTAATCTATATAGTAACCTAAATAAACTATAAAACCTCACAATATTGCATAAATCTACTCTAAAATACGACTTTATCACCTAACTAAATATAAATTCAAAAATACATAATAATAATTAAAATTAAAACTAAAACTAAATAAATCACTATTTTGATCTCCATCATTCTCCCCACCTTGAAGAAAATTGCCCTCGAATTTAAGTATGGCTTTAAACACGTCTTCAAAATGAACTCTATCTTCAAAAGAAACTTTATATCCTTGACGAACTTTAAACTTTATAGCCTTCGTAACAGTATCCATCCAATCACTCCATTGAGTTGAGACAAAATACTCAATAATGAATTTACGAAGGATCCACAAAATAAAAGAACGGGGGGTATAAGTGTCAAACGAATCTTCGTACAGATGATCAAAGTTAACAGCTTCAAACTTCCACATCAATTGATTTTGTGAAAATTCAAGATCAATTGTTTTAACACGAATAGGATCGGATGTCATCACTTGACAAATTTCGCAATGACACTCATCAAATATAGGAGGTTTTGACCAATCGACAAGAACTCCTTGACTTGAAGATTCGAAAAAAAAACCCCGAAGAGATCCATTCTCAGATTAAGTTTTTCGGGATCCGATGTACGTTGATCTACGACTCGTATAATACACTGCTCTAGCACATCCTCCTCACGTTCGTAGATCTCTTCTACATTGGCCTTCTTTCCACGTATCATTTTTCCTAGAGCGAACGAGGCTCTGATACCAACTGACGTAGCGGAAGACTTGGATAGATCAATTACTGTTGAATCGCGCACGATTACCAGTAATGGATCTTCAATTCTCGTTGAATCGCGCACGATTACAGAAAAATTGGCATCCAAAAGGAATTTATTAACTTTTAGGAAATAAAGAGTAAACACTCAATATCAAATTTTATTAATCAAAGCTAATTTTCGAAATTACAATTAACTTGACTTTTATAGGACTTCAAAGACTTGAAAATCAAGTCAAACACCTCTAAAAATAACCATAATCTATATAGTAACCTGAATAAACTATAAAACCTCACAATATTACATAAATCTACTCTAAAATACAACTTTATCACCTAACTAAATATAAATTCGAAAATACATAATAATAATTAAAATTAAAACTAAATAAATCACTATTTTGATCTCCATCATTCTCCCCACCTTGAAGAAAATTCGCCCTCGAATTTAAGTATGGCTTTAAACAAGTCTTCAAAATGAACTCTATCTTCAAAAGTAATTTTATGTCCTTGACGAACTTTAAACTTTATTGCCTTCGTAACAGTATCCATCCAATCACTCCATTGAGTTGAGACAAAATACTCAATAATGAATTTACGAAGGATCCACAAAATAAAAGAACGGGGGGTATAAGTGTCAAACGGATCTTCGTACCGATGATCAAAGTTAACAGCTTCAAACTTCCACATCAATTGATTTTGTGAAAATTCAAGATCAATTGTTTTAATACGAATAGGATCGGATGTCATCACTTGACAAATTTCACAATGACACTCATCAAATATAGGAGGTTTTGACCAATCGACAAGAACTTCTTGACTTGAAGATTCGAAAAAAACCCCGAAGAGATCCATTCTCAGACTAAGTTTTTCGGGATCCGATGTACGTTGATCTACGACTCGTGTGATACGCTGCTCTAGCACATCCTCCTCACGTTCGTAGGTCTCTTTCACAGTGGCCTTCTTTCCACGTATCATTCGTCCTAGAACGAACGAGGCTCTAATACCAACTGACGTAGCGGAAGACTTAATGATAAATCAATTACTGTTGAATCGCGCACGATTATCAGTATTGGATCTTCAATTCTCGTTGATTCGCGCACGATTACAGAAAAATTGGCATCCAAAAGAAATTTATTAACTTTTAGGAAATAAAGAGTAAACACTCAATATCAAAATATTTTAATCAAAGCTAATTTTCGAAATTACAATTAACTTGACTTTTATAGGACTCCTAAGACTTGGAAATCAAGTCAAACACCTCTAAAAATAACACTAATCTATATAGTAACCTAAATAAACTATGATGTTGTTTGATTTGGTTTTTTTGAAGTGCTGATGAGCTGCCATAAGTAAGTATGGTTGTTTGATTAATAAGCTGAAACAGTGCCGAATGAAATTATAAAGACTAAAATAATAATAATAATAATAATAATAATAATAATAATAATAATAATAATAATAATAATAATAATAATAATAATAATAATAATTATTTTATTATTATTATTTTATTATTATTTTATTATTATTATATTATTTTTATCATTTTATTATTATTATTTTATTATTGTTATTATTTTATTATTATTATTATTATTATTATTATTATTATTATTTATTTTATTATTTTATTATTATTATTTTATTATTATTATTATTATTTTTATTATTATTATTTTATTATTATTATTTTATTATTATTGTTATTATTATTATTATTTGTATTATTATTATTATTATTGTTCTTGTTTTTTATTATTATTATTTTAATTATTTTTATTATTATTTTTATTATTTTATTATTATTATTATTATTATAATTATTATTATTATTATTTTTACTGGTCATAGGTGTTTTTTGATTAAGCACTTGGCTTAATATTTATGACTTATAAGGGGAATTGTGTTTTAATTGGCTTGTACATGACTTATGACTTATTTTATCCAAAATGAAATCAAATGGTTCAAAAATGACTTATGTGGAGTCATAAGTCATAAACACTTTGAAATAAGTCAAATCAAACAGGGCTTAAGTCATTAATCATAAGTTATCAGTCATAAGTCTCAGCACATATCAATAAGCTAAATAAACGGGCCCTATAGAACCTCACAATATTACATAAATCTACTCTAAAATATGAATTTATCACCTAACTAAATATAAATTCGAAAATACATAATAATAATTAAAATTAAAACTAAATAAATCACTATTTTGATCTCCATCATAATGTACCGAAATTGGGACGATAATTTATATATATATAATATACTAGTAAAAGCCCGTGTCCGAGGACACGATAATTTTTTATTTTTTTTTTAATTTTAAAAAAAAATTAAGGGCAAAATGGAAAAGAGACAAATTAGTGAGGGCAAAATGGAAATTTCAGCACTTGACACTGTTCAAACAACTGTAGCACCCAGGTCTAATTTATACTATATATAAGTATATATATATATATATATATATATATATATATATATATAAAATTTGAAATCATTAAAACTCCCTTTTTAAAATAATGGGTCACTTGTTAGGATACTTCTATGGTGGGTATCCTAACAAAACCATATATATATATATATATATATATATATATATATATATATATATATATATATATATATATATATATATATATATAGACAGGCTATGAATGATGAATTATGTGATAAATATTTTGTTAAACTACCTGGAGACTTAATTCGTAGTTTTAACAAATAATTTACATTTAATGATCATAAATTAAAAACAAATTGAAATTTTAATCATTAATTTATATTTAACGGTCATGAAAGAAAAGCATAAAGCAAACATGAAGAGAAAACACATAATATATAACCCTATTAGTCTTCCAACTTTAATTACTTTAGTAGTACGTGATTATTGTTCTACCAACCACTGTATAACGTTTGAATATTATACAGCTGCTATGAGATATTTAATTATCTCAAAAGAATTTTCTTCCTTGAAGCAGGCTGGTTTCCAAATCTATATACTCTTAAAGTATTTTTAAGTCAAAATAATATTTACCATTATTCTTAAAAGAAAAGAAATAGTAATAATCATGTATAGAGATTTCATTTTATACATACCTTGGACGAATCGTGCAAAGGCTAGGGACGAGTCGTGCCGTGGTTTGAGTTTGCAAGCAGAAGGTATATGAACACACACTCTTTTTTTTATATATATAGGGGCTTTTGTTAGTGTACTAAACGCAGATGATATCCTGAATGATTTCCCAGATGATATCGTAGATGATATCGTAGATGATTTCCTGTGCTGGAATTTATATAGTTGCACATTTCTTGAGTATTTATTTATGTACTAATGTGCTAATATGATCTGTATAGTATATGGTGTATGTCCATAATTCAGGTTGCAATATGATTGGAGAATGAGCTAGAAACATGGGGAATTTAGAAAAGAAAGATTTATGCATAAATAACATTTTATGCATAAACCGTCCAAGACCTTCTTTGAGTTAGCAAACATTAAAAACGTGGGAAGACTATTTCAAAGGTGTTGTTGCTGATTCAAAGAGAGTACAAGGCTGAGGAAGCAAGAGAGTACAAGGCCGTATAGCATGGACTTGGAGAGCAAGTAGATGGTTGCTACAAAAATGGGATATTGGTGCTAGAATTAAGGAAACAATCTCAACCACTCTCCCTACTCTCCCTCAACGTCCAAAACAGCCCCAAGGCTGTTATTTTGAGTAGCCTTCAAGATATTTGAAGACTATAAATAGGCAAGGTGTGGAAATTTGAAGACATACCAATTACACACATTCTTCACACTCCTTGCACAAGAGACAAAACACATCTTTGGTTCCGTTTGCTCTTTCTCCCATACTTTGTCTTTCCACTCTCAAGTACTTTGGACTTGATTGCGTTTTGGGTAGAATAGGGTTTGTGTTTTGATCTATTCGTTTTCTACTTGTAATAGAGTTAGGAAACTTTCGGCTTTGTAATCATTTATATAGTGAAGATAAAGTCTTGGCTTTTGAGCCACCCTCAAGTTATATAATTATATAACTTGAGAAAATTAACTCTTGTGTCTTTTAATTCCGCTGCAAAACTCTTTTAAAAGTTGTTTTATTTCGGAGTGTGTGTGTGCTATCCCAAGTGCTATCGTTGGTCTTTGTTATCACCTTGGATATCACTTGTGATCCAGGCCGTGACAATTTCAATTGGTATCAGAGCCTATCACTTGACGATACTAAGTATTTGGTCCTTTTTGTCATGGCTTTGAATCTTGCTAATCCATCTCTAGGAAGACTTTTTATTCTTTATGTATATGTAAAGACTCTCTTGTGTCCGTGCATCAAATTAATTGATGTTTGGGCATTAAAGTCTATTCCTAATGTTCTTCTAATAGAATTCTCATTGAGATCAGCCCTAAATCTAACCAAGTTGGTTCTCAAACAACTAGAGTCCGTTCATATATGGGTGTACCTTAGTGACAATGAAGAAGATGGAACCAACCAATCGAAGATTCGGACCAAACGGCTATGCTTGTCACTTTGTTTGTGACTCGGATATCGAAAATGATATCTCGAGTGTTACCCGTGCAGGATAACACACGAGATATCATCCAGCAGTATAAAAATTTCGGTTTTCTTAATGTTGTTTGTTTTATGGTTTCAACTAACATGGATGCAGGAAGCTCACGTGAAGATGAGCAAAAGGATGAGCTTGGTAAGGATGAGCTCATTGTTGAATTGAAGAACCTCTATAAGGAATTGCTTGTAGAATGGAAGAAGGAGAACAAAAGGTGGTGTTCTTGACCAACGAAGTTCGAAGTTGAAAGAGGGCATGACTAAGCTAGAGGTCCAACTTACCAAGAAGGATGCGTAGCCGGACAAAGTCAAGGCCAAACTAACTTTAGCCGAGGCCACATTCAAGAAGCTCAACACGAGGTCTTCCAAGTTGGATAAAATCCTTGGTGTGAGTAAACCTCCCAAGGCGGTATTGGTTTCCAAGAGTCTTTAAAAGCAATCACTTCTACTTTGGCTAATAAGGATGATAAAATGTGTTTTATTAAAGAACAAGTTAACAATGAACATTTTTCTCCTAATGAAACCTCAGACAAAAAGAAAGTGTGCAAGTATTGTCACACCCCTGGACATGTTAAGAAAAGCTGTCGAACTCTTTTGAAAAAACAGTCCCGTACCTCTGTGTTACCCGAGGTGTTACCCAAAGCACTCGAGATAACACGTAAAGTCTGAAAGGTTAAAAATCCAAGTAAGAAGTCGTAAATCTAAGCCTAATCTGAGGTGTGATGTCGTTTATACTGCCTTGAAAACAAATGTGAAAGGTTCATGGTATTTTGATAGTGGTTGTTCACGCCATATGACGGGAACAAAAATGTTTTTAAAAGATTATGAACCAATTCAAAGTGGTAGTGTAACTTACGGTGGTGGTAGTAGGAGTAACATAATTGGTAAAGGAACACTTAATGTCTCTGGATATCCTTCTTTAAAGAATGTCTTGCATGTAGATGGGCTTGTAGCTAATTTAATTAGTATTAGCCAACTTTGTGATGACAACTTAGAGGTAAAATTCAACAAAAATACTTGTGAAGTCTTTGATTATACTAACAATTGTGTGATGACAGAACTAGATCTAGTAACAATTGTTATCTTGTTGAAGACAAACAGTTTGCCATTCGGCAAAAATTGATGACACACTTTTGTGGCATCAAAAATTGGGACATCTCCATTACAGAGATTTGGAGAAACTTGTTAGGTTTGATGCTATTAAAGGAATTCCCAAATTGATTTTTAAAGATAAATTTGTGTGTGGGGATTGCCTTAAATATAAGCAAACCTGTGTTACCCGGTGTTGCCCAACACCAAGAGCAACACTTTGGAACAACACATTGTTTTCAACTTTTGCACATGGACTTAATGGGTCCAATTGAGGTAGATAGCCCGGGAGGTAAGAGGTATTCTTATGTCATTGTGGATGATTTTTCTAGGTTTACTTGGATCTATTTTTTAAAAGAAAAATCAAACTTTTGATAAGTTTAAATTCTTACATTCCAAAATCAAAAATATGTTTTGCTCACCTATTTTTCATATAAGATCTAATCATGGAAAAGAATTTTATAATGTTTCCTTTTCTACTTTTTGTGAAAAAGGGAATTCACCATGAATTTTCGACCTCTAAAACGTTCCAACAAAATTGTGTGGCCGAAAAGAAAAATAGGATCTTCTTTGAAAATGGCCCGTACCATGATGTTTTCCAAAAGTATTTCGAAAAGATTTTGGGGTCAAGCATTGAACACGGCTTGTCACATTTCTAATAGAGTTTTTCTAAGACCTGTACAACAATGACACCCTATGAGACTTTGAAGGGGAAGAAACCTAATGTTCATTACTTTCATGTTTTTGGGTGTGTTTGTTTTATATTGAATGATCGAAATCATTTAGGTAAATTTAACTCTAAGTGTGACAAGGCCATTTTTCTTGGATATTCTCAAAATTGTCTTGCATTTCGTGTGTATAATTTGAGATTGAGAATCGTTCAAGAGTATGCAAATATTTTGTTTGATGATTTGGCTAGCATTGCGGTGAATCGGTTGTAGACACTCCTATAATTTGGGTTGAACAACTTGAAGAAGTTCAAGAAAGTGTTACCTCAAATGTTGATCCTTGTGTTAAGTCTCGGTGTTGGACCAAGTGTTGTCATTGATACGGCAACACTAGAGATAACACCAAAATCTATCCAAGTGCAAAAATGAAGATGATAAGAACTCCAATGGAGTTAATGATCCAGTGAGGAGGGATCCCCCTTTGAGAATTCAAAAGAATCATCCTATAAGCCAAGTGATCGGGGATTTGAACGATGGGATACAAACAAGACACAAGGAACCAGTAAATTACCGAGACATGATAAAATATGTTAAGGTAAATCATTCTTGTTTTGTATCTAAACTTGAATCTAAAAGGGTTGTTAATGAATTAAAAAATGATTTTTTGATTCAAGTTTTTAACCACGAGAGATTTTCTAGTTTGAAAAAATCTCTTGATTTTTGTTTCATTTAAAAACTCCTGGATTATTTGTTGTATATTATGTTTCATTAATTTTTCTTATTATTTTAAAAAAAAAATTGTTTGTCTGTGCTACCCCAGGTGATGCTATCACTCAGGGTAACACTTGTATATTAGTGTATTTTTTCTCTTTATTTAAAAAAAAAAAATGCTTTTATATTCTTTTAATCTGGTTAGCTTAGTTCTAACCGTGGCACATGCTGACCTTTTTGTTATGGTAGGTTATTATTTAGGTTAGCACGTCTGATATCATTCCCCTTCATATGCTTAAAGTGACAAAGTCACTAATCTTTTCTTTTTGATAAATAAAAGGCATTTTTTCATACTTTTCTCTCGAGCTCGGGGCACGGTGTTCGCTGCAACGATGTACTCTTGCCAATGAGAATGTATGAGGTGATTTATGCTTAGTATTAGGGACATGGAGTTCGCTACTACAGTGTACCCTACTTGAAAGGCATAGATCACTCTATCTCTACACTTGAAATAAAACTCGAAGCACGGAGCTCGTTACTACGATGCTTTCTTGTTTAAAGAAGTGTATTGATCATTTATAACAAGCAATGTACTTAAAAAGAATATAGGCTTATAATGCCTAAAGTGCATGAAAAATGCTCAGCTTGTTATGCCTGAAGTGCCTAAAAATGCTCAGCTTGTTATGCTTGAAAATGAAAATATTTATCAAGGGGATTTATATCACATGTGTTATCCTAAGTGTTACCCTCATTGCCTTAACACATTAATGTGTGCTATATTAGTTTTTTATTTCATATTTTCGAAATGTTGTTGATTAATTTTTCAAAATCTGAAAGTTTTTTTTAAATTAAAGAGTTTACGATTTTGAAAACGTCTTCAACAAGTTTCCTTTATTTTTGGTAAACATTGTTGAGTAACTAACCCATATTTATTTTTATTTTGTGCTCATAATTTTCGGGTTTAGTTGCAAAATATTTTGTTTACTCATTTTTTTATTTATTTTTCGTACAAATTAAAAAAAAAAAAAAGGAAAAAAAAGAAAAAAAAAGGGGGATAATGGCCGGACTGTTTCTTGGTTGTTGGGGATAAATAGGATGAGTGGTTAAGTTTAAATATGAGAGCTTAATTGTAGTGGTTGTTTAATCTCCCTATTTTCTCTCTATTTTCTCTTATCTCTCTAATCGTCTCACTCCCTACATGGTTATACTTTTCTCTTTCACCGTGTCTCTCTTCCTCGTAACCTTTCCTAAATCTCCAACCATGGCTTCTCCATTCAAAACTTCTACTGCACCATTGGAACGATCACCAGGTGTTGTCTCAAGTGCTACCTATCCCATGGACATATCTTCTGTGTTGACTGAGATGGCTTCACCTAGAATGGCCATGTCCATTGTTGAACCTCCATTGGTTACCACCCGTTCCTCCAACCAAGAAAATCAAAAGGAAAGTTACTTCCTCTTTCCAACCTACGGCACAACTCACCAAGAAAAGAAGTTCAAGCTAATTTCTTCCCAAACAGGGGGAGATAGTGCTGTGGTGGTCTTCTTTGCGGATATTACTTGAGGTATTTGGTATTTGGTTCGGAAAGGTATTTTTTATTTGGTTTGGAAAAACAATTTCGTTTTGAAACAACTCGTATCTTGGTTTGTTTGTTCAGACTTTGATATTTTGGTGGTTGGTATTTGTTTTTGTTTAGACTCTATGTTTTATCTTTGGGTTTAATTACTAGTTATTTGAAAAACTTGTTTTTGTGAAAACTTGTTTTTATAATTAGTATTTTCGATAAAACATAAGTTTCGGTTAGTTCCTCTAATTAAGGGGGAGTTAATCTACATGGAGATGTTATGTTTTGACTCTATGCTCTATGCTCTGTTTATGTTATTATGGACTGATAATTTGTAGGTTTGCAGCACATTAGGTTTGAGAAGAAATATCCAACTAAGGGGGAGATTGTTAGTGTACTAAACGCAGATGATATCCTGAATGATTTCCCAGATGATATCGTAGATGATATCGTAGATGATTTCCTGTGCTGGAATTTATATAGTTGCACATTTCTTGATTATTTATTTATGTACTAATGTGCTAATATGATCTGTATAGTATATGGTGTATGTCCATAATTCAGGTTGCAATATGATTGGAGAATGAGCTAGAAACATGGGGAATTTAGAAAAGAAAGATTTATGCATAAATAACATTTTATGCATAAACCGTCCAAGACCTTCTTTGAGTTAGCAAACATTAAAAACGTGGGAAGACTATTTCAAAGGTGTTGTTGCTGATTCAAAGAGAGTACAAGGCTGAGGAAGCAAGAGAGTACAAGGCCGTATAGCATGGACTTGGAGAGCAAGTAGATGGTTGCTACAAAAATGGGATATTGGTGCTAGAATTAAGGAAACAATCTCAACCACTCTCCCTACTCTCCCTCAACGTCCAAAACAGCCCCAAGGCTGTTATTTTGAGTAGCCTTCAAGATATTTGAAGACTATAAATAGGCAAGGTGTGGAAATTTGAAGACATACCAATTACACACATTCTTCACACTCCTTGCACAAGAGACAAAACACATCTTTGGTTCCGTTTGCTCTTTCTCCCATACTTTGTCTTTCCACTCTCAAGTACTTTGGACTTGATTGTGTTTTGGGTAGAATAGGGTTTGTGTTTTGATCTATTCGTTTTCTACTTGTAATAGAGTTAGGAAACTTTCGGCTTTGTAATCATTTATATAGTGAAGATAAAGTCTTGGCTTTTGAGCCACCCTCAAGTTATATAATTATATAACTTGAGAAAATTAACTCTTGTGTCTTTTAATTCCGCTGCAAAACTCTTTTAAAAGTTGTTTTATTTCGGAGTGTGTGTGTGCTATCCCAAGTGCTATCGTTGGTGCTGTTATCACCTTGGATATCACTTGTGATCCAGGCCGTGACAATTTCAGCTTTAATATGAAGTGCAGAAGGTATAAAAGGAATTTAAGTAATAGGACTAAGGGGTCGGAAGGGTGTTTAAGCTGCCATGGATTGTATGATCACTTGAATTTTATTGCTTGAGTTTCGCTCGTGCTTACAAATGAAGAGGAGGAGGGTATTTATAGCCTCCTTAGACTACCACCTATCCATCCGGTAAACATAACCGGCTACCTTTTAATAAAACAAAAGACTAAAAGCATAAAGCTATACGCACTACTGAAAAGTAAAAGGAAAAGCTATACACGCGTTCTAAAGATAGAAAAGCAAAAGAAAAAGTAGATGCTGTTGGCTGTAAAGATGATTCTTCCTGTCTGTTGTATTATTGGACTATAGCCGCCGTTCGTCACTGCATACGTCCTTCAACTTCTGTTGTCACTGCTTACGTTTCTGTCTAGAAGTCTCTGTGCGTACTGTCAAATGTATACCCATCTGACTGTGCATCTTGCATATCGTCATCATGATGAGGCCATGATGTGTTTTCATCTTGCTCTGTGTCTTCTCCTTTGTCTTTGATGTGCTGTAACTCTAATTTGTCCGCTTCCCCAATGAAGGGAAGAAACATGTCCCAATTCTTTTTTGCCCAGACTTGTGTATAGTGTCCTTCCGCCATTAAATTGTAGTTGAACCATGGGAAGTACCTCGGAAGTTCTGGGGTTTTCTGTTGATCTTTAACGAAATTGTTGTAAAAAGCTGTCTTGTCTTCATTTCTCTCATGTATCCAGAAGAGGCTAGAGAAATCAATGTTGTCCTCGATTTTGACTGCCATTTCTAACAATTCTTGATCATCAAGTCTGTTGCTGATGAAGATTCTTTTCCTGGCTGGTCTGTATGTGTATGCATCCATTTCTGGAAAGGAAGCAAATATTTTGCATCCTACCTCATGTGGATAAGACTGTAATGCAATATTGTCGGCCACCATTGTAATTTTTTCACCAAAGCTGTTTAAAAAAATTTCTGTAGTGGGGGTTAACCGAAACTTGATATAATCAATCATACCATAATGGTAAAACTGAGATATCAAATCTGGGGGCATATCTGTTTTAAATAAATCAATCTGTAATAGAAGAACCCCTGTATCTTCTCCCCTACTATTGATTCTTTCTGTGACCTTTATTCCCTTGTAATTTACCCCCTCCGTCCCGGTAGAAGCGTCACCCTTTTAGGGGTGGCGCGCAAATTAAGGAAAAGTGTGGGAAGAAAAAATGTTGTGAGTGTAATTTAAAAATAGGAGAGAGAATTAGTGGAGGAAATAGTGAATTTTAAAAGTGTTGTGAGTGTAGAGGAGAGAGAATTAGTGGAGGGAATAGTGGATGGGATAATAAAATATTAATAAAAGTTTCCTTTTTAGGAAAGGGTGACGCTATAAACGGGACGCCATTTTGGGTAAAAAGTGACGCTTCGACCGGGACGGAGGGAGTATTTCTTTAAACACCATTTGAACAATTTTCTGTTGTAACTCATACAAGATTTTGGAAAATCCTGCACAAATTCTGTTAGATATAATTTGATCTAATTCTTTAAATCTGTCTAAAGCTGGTTGAAGAGTCTGTCTCCATGGGAGATCTTTAACACTCTAGCTTTGAAACTGTCAAAACTTCTATTACTTTCTTTTTCAGTTTTTCCTGTTTCATGTAACTTTTTTATGTTTTCTTCTAAAACTGTTACTTGCTGTTTCAGCATGTGGTTTTCAATCTGTAACTGTTGGGTAATCTGTGGAGCCTTTCCTTTATTCATTACCTGTTTTTGAAGACTTGCAATCAAATCTTCCTGTGCTTTTATAATGTGTTCTGGATTTTCTTGGATCACGGTAGAAAAGGATTTCACTTCCTCTAGCTCAATAAAGAACTGTTGTGTTCCAAAATGATCCCTCGCACTGTGGATGGCTTCATTAAAACTGTAGAAACCCTTATAGATTGGGGTTAAGCACTGTATGTGTTTTGCCACTGTTTCCCATTTATTAAAAATTCCTACTTTTGTACCTCTGTAGATCACATAATGTGTAAATTTTGACTGTTCGGGAGTTTTTTGTGTCTGTTCTATGAAATAATGTCCTAGAGCATTTAGGACCTGTACTTTGACCTTTGCTGCATTAGGCACTGTTTGAATATGCCAGAGATTATCTAGCAAACACTGTTGTTTTTCTGTTAAATTCATCCCAAAAATGGGTTTGAATTTTTTACTTTCTTCTGTACAAATCTGTAAAGTATTTGGGCCGAAATTAATTGTTTTTAGTTGGGCTTGGGCTTTTGGTATAAAGTTTTTATCAGCCCGAAATTTTGAAAAACTAGGCCCTGCTTTTTGTGAAGTTTCACTTGCTACTAAAATGTCATCTATATAAACCATGCAAAAATCGTATTTTAGGAATATACTGTCCATAAATCTTTGAAATATTGAGGACGCATTTTTAAGTCCAAAACTTAAAACGTTCCATTCGAATTGTCCCTCAGAACATGTGAATGTTGTCCATGGTTTAAATTTTTCTCTAATTTTAATTGATTATATCCTGATTTTAAATCAAATTTAGAGAATATCTTTTTCTTTTGTATTAAGTGTACCAAAGAGTCTTTATTTGGTATGCTATATCCATCATCTTCTGTATTGTCATTAAGTCTTTTACAATTATATACTATTCTAGCTTTTCCTCTTTTCATTTCACTATGGTTTCTAACTAGAAAAGCTGCTGATCTATGTGGACTTTCTGATTTCCTAATTAATTTTTGTTTTATCGTTTTTGGAATTTGTATTTTAAATTCCTCTTTATCTAAAGGACCGTATTCAATGTTAGCTGTTCTGATTGTAATGTCAGGATTTTTAAGTTTAAATTTACAAGTGTATGCAACCTTTGAGTTTGTAATTTCGTCTCCTATTAGTCTCATTTTTTCTAGATGTAGAATTATAGGATGATTTATACTTTTTGTTATATCTGTCCCTTTTTTTAATTCTTGTGTTAACATATTTGTGAGTAGATTTAGGGTTTCATTTTATATATGACATTTTTTATTTTGATTTGATTTTAAAAACTCTAAGCTACCTAGTCTGCCACGCTTCTGTGCGAACTCTGATGTTTGATTATATCGTAGGGTAGGTATGCTATAAATATGTTTACTGAGTGTAGGGCTGTTACACGAATCGAGCCGGCTCGAGCTCGACTCGGGCTCGGCTCGAAAAAAGCTCTAGTTCGAGTGGGCTCGAGGTGAACTCGAGCTCGAGCTTGAACCGATTTTCAAGCTCGTCATTTTTTTCGAGCCGGCTCGTGTTCGGCTCGTATGTTCGACGAGCTCTGTTCGAGATCGACTCGTTTGAGCTCGGCTCGGGCTCGGCTCGTTAAAAGCTCATTTGATTTCAGATTTTTTTCAAAAAATAAGTCGAAGCTCGAGCTCGGCTCGTTAAAAACTCGTTTGATTTCAGATTTTTTTCAAAAAATAAGTCGAAGCTCGAGCTCGGCTCGTTAAAACTCGAGTTCGAGCAGCTCGCGAGCCAGCTCGCGAAAAGCTCGAAACTTGATTCGAGCCGAGCTCGAACATACATTCTGGGCTCGGGCTCGAGCTCGAGCTCGAGAAAAGCTCGAGCTCGATATTTTTTATTCGAGCTCGAAACTTCAAAGCTCGGCTCGACTCGGCTCGTTTACAGCCCTAACTGAGTGTAATGTAATTTTTTGTAATTGTTATAGCTCCTTGTAAACCTAATATGAAATTTAAGCCTAATATAAAGTCTTTTGACTTTACATATTCCGGACTAATATTAACCTGTGGTATGTCATATTTGAAGCTATAATTTCCTGAGAAGTCTAAAAACTGTATTCCTATAGGTTCAACGTAATGTGTTATTGTCATTAACCTATCTTCTATTGTTCTTGTTACTAGTTTATATGTTAATTCCCTTTTAAACTGTTTTGGAACCATGTCATGTGATATTACACTTTTTGTTGCTCCTGTATCTAGCAGAGCAGTGAGATCTAAATATTCATTGTTATCTAGCCATAATCGGCATTGCAAATTTATCATGTTAGTTATATTTCTCGTTTGTATTAATGTATGTTCTGTTGACATGTTGGTATAATCTAATTGTCCTTCTTCATTTTCTGTTATTTTTTGTTTTCCCTTATATACTGTATTTTCTATTTGTGATATCATTTTTTCTATATTTCTTATTTTTAGGCTGTGTAGTTCGGTCGCTATTTCTAATTTATCCAATTTTTCTGTAACTAATTCTATGTTTATTATTTTAGATACTGCTTCATTTGTAGTCATTTCTTGTTCGAATAATATTTTTAAGCATAGATAGCAAATTTCTTTAAAGCATATACTCCCTCCGTCCCACGTGAATGCAAACTTATTTCTATTTTGGTCCGTCCCACGTGAATGCAAACTTCCCAAAATGGCAAAGAATATTCACTATTCCACCCACTCATTCTCTCTCCTACTTCACTTTTACACTCACAACATTCTCTCTCCTCACTATTCCTCCCACTCATTCTCTCTCCTATTTAATTTTTCATACTCACAATATTTAACTTTTTCTCTTTCTTACATCACTTTTCCTTAATTCCCACACCCAAAAAGTTAGTCCACATTCACGTGGGACGGAGGGAGTATTGCATTGTGACCTTTTTTCTATACTAGGAAAATAACCACAATTAAAACATTTTATGTAATTATTTCCTCTTCTACTAATCCAATTATGTATACATTCTTCTTCTTTATTCATGTATGTGTATGTAATTTTTGTGAGATGACTATTATCATCACTACTGTAAATACTGTATATTGACTCATTATCTGTTTCGGTAGTATCTAGAGGTTTTATGTTGTATTCTCCTAACTGTTCTATTAAATTACTCATTTCTGTATTTTTGTTTCTATTTGGGCATTTATTAGCTAAATGTTTCTCATCACCACAAATAAAACATCTACATTTTCTAGTTTGAGGTTTTCTTACATATTTATTCCCTACATAGGGTTTATACTCTTTTTTGTATGTTGTACTTTTTCTTAGTTTTTTCTTAAATTTATTATATTGTCCATAAGCCTATGGTGTGTAAATTGCTGTTTTACAGAATGCATACGCACTCTTTTTTAATTGTTCCTGGAGGGTCACTTCTTTACACTTATCCTCTAATATGTTAAAGGTGTATGTAATTCTAGGTCCAATTCCTAGGTTTTGTCTTTCACCAAATTGTTGTCTCCATGATTCATGGATATTTCTTCCTAAGTCTCCAGGTAGTTTAACAAAATATTTATCACATAATTCATCATTCATAGCCTGTGTGGCGCCCCCAAAAATGTGTGTGTCTGATATGTTTGATATGATTTGATTAGTGCTACTCATATCGCCAAGATGGATCTTCTTTTCGGAAGCTCATTCTATAAGGACTCCAAGGTTAAGCGTGCTTGACCTGGGGAAATTTTAGGATTGGTGACCCAGTGGGAAGTTTCTCAGTGAGCACGTAAGTGAGGACAACACGTGCTGGAAAGACTTGTGGTGGTTTGTGGGGATAGTCCGTCAAATCTGATAGCGTTCCGACCCGGTCTTCGGGCTCGGGGCGTTACAAATGGTATCAGAGCGGGACCCGCCCGGAAGTGTGGAGCAAAGTGCTGTGCGGAACAAAGTGCACACCGCGGAGTCGGTGGGAGTCACCTCTTGGATTCGTATGAGCCCCTCTTGGATTCACACTGCCCGGGGTTTCCAAGTAGGCCTTGCCGGGGACGACAAGGATCCTAAATGGGGGAGATTGTGGCGCCCCCAAAAATGTGTGTGCCTGATATGTTTGATATGATTTGATTAGTGCTACTCATATCACCAAGATGTATCTTCTTTTCGGAAGCTCATTCTATAAGGACTCCAAGGTTAAGCGTGCTTGACCTGGGGAAATTTTAGGATGGGTGACCCATTGGGAAGTTTCTCAGTGAGCACGTAAGTGAGGACAACACGTGCTGGAAAGACTTGTGGTGGTTTGTGGGGATAGTCCGTCAAATCTGATAGCGTTCAGACCCGGTCAATTATTCTAAATTCCTGATAGCTGTGTCTTGTATAAGAGTAGTATTTTTTTGCTGGGTCTACTCCTAATATTAATTTTCTGATCTGACTGGTGAAGTTGTATGGGTTGTCTCCTATAGCCTTTAGTCTGTTTATCTCATCTGGATTTTGGGTTTTTTTACTTTGCCATATTCCTAAGGCTATTGGGCCTAATGCGGTTTTTAAATATGAAAACATGTCCATACTGTCTCTTTTGTTTGTTTCCCACATTCGTACTACTGTTTGTTCCCATAGTAATATTTCATCACTTCATAAATGTGGCTTTTGTTTTTCTAATAACAACATATTACTACTGTATAAATTTTCTAGCGGTAATCTAGCTCCTTGACTAGTGTATTTTGATTCTCCTGTATATTGTCTTGAAGGGGGAGTCCAATTTTCTCTGCCTATTACATCTTCTGTAGCTGTTCCTGGTTCTGTCCATTCCATTTTAGCTCTTTTTCTTGCATTTTCCATGTGTTGATCCATAAATGCATTTTCTTGTTTGTAAAAGTTGGCTATCATTATTTTTCCTTGTTGTATATCGTTTACCAAAGGTAAATTGTAGATTTCTTGTAATTTATTATAACTTTCTTCATATGTTAATCCTAATTCTGTAATACAATCTATTATCATGTCATCCACTTCTTCTTGGATATTTAATTATGTGAATTTTTTATTTATGATTTCTTCAAATGTTTTGTTAGTTTCTTCCACTTTGAAACCAGTATATGGTTCTTCTAAATAATCTATTATACTGTAATCATTTTCTTCTGTTTCGAATTGGTCAAATCCTATGACGATTTCTTTATCTTCACTATCTGTATCATAGATTGGCTCTGTATCATATTCTATATTCATAAAATTGTATTCTGTTTCTGTTTCATTATCACTTTGTGTAGGATCTTCTTTTTTAAAGTTTACAAACCTTAAGCTTTGCATTCCATTCGCATTTTCATATATATGACTTTGTTTTGGTACTAATACTTTACTGTCTGGTTCTTGTAGGCCATCCAAAGGCCATTCCAGTCCTGCTAATTCTTCGGGGTTTATTTTAAGTGGTTCTATCATCTGTATTGACTTTGAGGCAATTGTATTAACAATTCCATCTATGTTTACTTTATATTTCATTCCTGATCTGTTGCTAGCTTTTCCTAGTGTTCCAACACTTATTACTATGTTATTACCTTCATAATTATCATATCCTTTTGTTTTTAAGGCAATTTTGATATTTTGTAAATCTTTGATGTCTTTTAGTATTCCTGGTGTACAGTAAAATAACGCCGTATTTTGACTTAAATCTATTTCCATTCCTGAAATAATAGCCTTTTTCAAATCTGTTTTCCATGATTTATCTAATAATAAGGCTAATAACTTTGTTCCTAAATTTTTTCTTCCTAATCCTTTTATTCCAATTACTACTAATCCTACATGTGCAAAATATTTTTCAGACTGTTTAATTTTTTGTATTGTTTCTGGTGAGAATAAATCTATTGTAACTGTTCCGTCAACTACTCTAAGTCTTTCTTCTCTACTACTTCGTATTAGAATTGTATTAATGTTTAACATTCCTATTTGGTATAAGGTTCTTGGGTTTAAGATATCCAATTGATGTTGGTTATATAAATCTAGATTTCTGTTTAAATCTATTTCTTCTTCTAACTGTACTATTTGTTGGTTACTGTTAGATCATGATCCTCTTCTTATTATCCTGTTTATAAAATTGTCTGTTGTAATAATGTCTTGTAAATTACTTTTCGAATTCCTTGATTCCTGTAATGTCCTGCTTCTTCCTAAAAAGCTTCTGTTCTGTTGATTATTCATTTTCTTGATACCTAATGTGTATAAGGTATTGGTTTTCTTCTAATTTTGACTTCTTCATCTAAACTTAATTTATTTATCCTACTAATTATTTTATCTAAATCGTTATCTAGTGAATTATTGCTAGGTTGGTGTTTATCAATGTTTTTTAATAATATATTTAATTTTTCGATTATCTGTAAAAGTAGACTTATAATAAAATTAAAGATAATAGGATAATTTTTATCAGCTTTACTAGTTCCTGTATAAGTTGTAAATCCTGTAACTTCTTCTGTGTTTTCTGCTGCCTTATATTTCTTAGCTTCACTTAAAGCCTGTACGTATTCTCTAGATGTTTCCAGTTCTAACTTTCTACAATTCTTTTAACTGTAGAGATTACTTGTTCTAGACTTTCTACCTGTTTTTCTACTTTTTGTATGAGTTCTTTGGTTTCTAATACTTGCCTTGGGTTTTGTCTCTCTAATAAGTAATTCAACTGTTGAATTTCCTGTTTACTAGGTAGGTTTCTTCGAATATCCCTTAGGTCTGTAAAAATTTGATTATTTAGATGTTTAATATACAATTTACCTTTGGTAAACGATATACAACAAGGAAAAATAATGATAGCCGACTTTTACAAACAAGAAAATGCTTTTATGGATCAACACAGGGAAAATGCAAGAAAAAGAGCTAAAATGGAATGGACAGAACCAGGAACAACTACAGAAGATGTAATAGGCAGAGAAAATTGGACTCCCCCTTCAAGACAATATACAGGAGAATCAAAATACACTAGTCAAGGAGCTAGATTACCGCTAGGAAATTTATACAGTAGTAATATGTTGTTATTAGAAAAACAAAAGCCACAGTTATGGAGTGATGAAATATTACTATGGGAACAAACAGTAGTTAGAACTGTATTAATGTTTAACATTCCTGTTTGGTATAAGGTTCTTGGGTTTAAGATATCCAATTGATGTTGGTTATATAAATCTAGATTTCTGTTTAAATCTATTTCTTCTTCTAACTGTACTATTTGTTGGTTACTGTTAGATCCTGACACAGTGTGAAACCAAAATATTTCCATCATATCATCCTAATAATGATATAAAAGAATGATCAATCCCTTGTCTTCACCTACACGGGTTCTTGATATATTGTGGACTTACTCAACCTACATCTAGAAAAAATGGGACTAATAGGAGACCTGGAATGGCCTTTGGATGACCTACAAGAACCAGACAGTAAAGTATTAGTTTTATAATTGTTATAGCTCCTTGTAAACCTAATATGAAATTTAAGCCTAATATAAAGTCTTTTGACTTTACATATTCCGGACTAATATTAACCTGTGGTATGTCATATTTGAAGCTATAATTTCCTGAGAAGTCTAAAAATTGTATTCCTATAGGTTCAACGTAATGTGTTATTGTCATTAACCTATTTTCTATTGTTCTTGTTACTAGTTTATATGTTAATTCCCTTTTAAACTGTTTTGAAACCATGTCATGTGATATTACACTTTTTGTTGCTCCTGTATCTAGCAGAGCAGTGAGATCTAAATATTCATTGTTATCTAGCCATAATCGGCATTGCAAATTTATCATGTTAATACAATCTATTATCATGTCATCCACTTAAAAGAATGTATACATAATTGGAGTAGTAGAAGAGGAAATAATTACATAAAATGTTTTAATTGTTGTTATTTTCCTAGTATAGAAAAAAGGTCACAATGCAATATATGCTTTAAAGAAATTTGCTATCTATGCTTAAAAACATTATTCGGACAAGAAATGACTACAAATGAAGCAGCATCTAAAATAGTAAACATAGAATTAGTTACAGAAAAATTGGATAAATTAGAAATAGCGACCGAACTACACAGCCTGAAAATAAGAAATATAGAAAAAATGATATCACAAATAGAAAATACAGTATATAAGGGAAAACAAAAAATAACAGAAGATGAAGAAGGACAATTAGATTATACCAACATGTCAACAGAACATATTGTTTACTATTTTAGATGCTGCTTCATTTGTAGTCATTTCTTGTCCGAATAATGTTTTTAAGCATAGATAACAAATTTCTTTAAAGCATATATTGCATTGTGACCTTTTTTCAATATTAGGAAAATAACCACAATTAAAATGATGTTGTTGGCTGTAAAGATGATTATGCCTGTCTGTTGAATTATTGGACTATAGCCGCCGTTCGTCACTGCGTACGTCCTTCAACTTCTGTCGTCACTGCTTACGTTTCTGTCTAGAAGTCTCTGTGCGTACTGTCAAATGTATACCCATCTGACTGTGCATCTTGCATATCGTCATCATGATGAGGCCATGATGTGTTTTCGTCTTGCTCTGTGTCTTCTCCTTTGTCTCTGATGTGCTGTAACTCTAATTTGTCCGAAGTGGATGACATGATAATAGATTGTATTACAGAATTAGGATTAACATATGAAGAAAGTTATAATAAATTACAAGAAATCTACAATTTACCTTTAGTAAACGATATACAACAAGGAAAAATAATGACAGCCGACTTGTAAAGCTGATAAAAATTATCCTATTATCTTTAATTTTATTATAAGTCTACTTTTACAGATAATTGAAAAATTAAATATATTATTAAAAAACATTGATAAACCCCAACCTAGCAATAATTCACTAGATAACGATTTAGATAAAATAATTAGTGGGATAAATAAATTAAATTTAGGTGAAGAAGTCAAAATTAGAAGAAAACCAATACCTTATACACAAGGGGGGTATGGTGGATTTTTCGGGTTTCCGTTAAACCACATATTTATTTAAACATAACTCGTAGTTTTAACAAATAATTTACATTTAATGATCATCTCATCTGGATTTTGGGTTTTTTTACTTTGTCATATTCCTAAGGCTATTGGGCCTAATGTGATTTCTAAATATGAAAATATGTCCATACTGTCTCTTTTGTTTGTTTCTTGGAAAACTAATAGGGTTATATATTATGTGTTTTCTCTTCATGTTTGCTTTATGTTTTTCTTTTATGACCGTTAAATATAAATTAATGATTAAAATTTCAATTTGTTTTTACTTTATGATCATTAAATGTAAATTATTTGTTAAAACTACGAGTTATGTTTAAATAAATATGTGGTTTAACGGAAACCCGAAAAATTATACTCCCTCCGTCCCATAGATTTATGGACTTTTGGGTTTTGCCCGGGGATTAAGGAGGAAATATTATATTGAAAGTGTTGTGAGTGTGAAAATAAAATAGGAGAGAGAATGAGTGGAGAGAATAGTAAATTATAATGGTGATGTGAGTATTAAAATAATGTAGGAGAGAGAATGAGTGGAGGGAATAGTAAAGATTCCTTTCCATTTAGGGAAAGTTAGATATTATTGTGGGACGCCCAAAATAGAAAGTTTACATATTATTGTGGGACGGAGGGAGTATATATATATATATATATATATATATATATATCTTTTAATGTTAATTTTTTTTCTATGTTATGATTAAGTTTGAAGGTGAAAAATTAATGTTTAATAGTGTCTATTTTGTGGTTTGAATATTAAATATAGTATATGACAATTTTTATATTTTTTTTTTGTTTATTTAACTAGTGATAATATTCAATTGAATATTTATTATCGTAAAAAATAATAGTATATTGTAATTTATAAAACAGACAAAATCGAGCCAATGGATACGGGTCCTATATAATGTAATGGTTTACTCCCGTTTTTAAATTTTTATAGAATCGAACTATTGGTCTGATCTTTTGAAATTTTGACAAAAATGGAACCCGGACAGTAAACAACCCTTCACTCCAGGCAGCTAGATAGATCATTTTTGAATATTTTATTTTTTTTTCAAAATCAAGTAGAGCGAGAAAAGGACAGCCAACAACAACCAGCACTGTGAAAATGCAGAGAGCAACTCCGGCACGGAAAACGTCCACCGCCGACTTCCTCACCTGGCCGGAAACACCAGTAGCTCATGATTCCTCATTCACCTCCGTCTCCGGCAATGCTTCCCCTCGTTCTTATCAGGTACTCACGAAACATTATTTCCCCCTTCAATTCTTCTGAATCGTTATTGATCAATCTACTTCTACTTTGGCAGCCATCAGATGGAATTAGTAAGGTGTTGTTTGGCGGTCAGGTCACTGAAGAGGAAGCTGAATCTCTTAACAAAAGGTGAAGCTAAATCTATGAAGGATCTGCCTTTAATTTAAATTTCTTTCCGATTTTAGTTCATATACGCATGCATTTACTCAAACACCTACATTCCAGCTTTGAAAGATCTTAGATCTGAGAGTGCATGTTTTGTTTTCTATTCCGTATAATTTATCCTTCATTTCATCAGATCCACCCAAAATAGAGATTCCATTTTCCAAAAATAAAATAAAATATAATAATGAGGAAGGGAAACAAATGTCCCGGAATACATGGAGAGTGGATTCCTCCAGTGAAATTAGAGATGCCCTTAACTTGCAAATCACATATTGTGTTTATTAAGGGTATTTATGTATGTGTATACTTAAGTGGTTTAAAAGTCAGCAATGAAAGCTAATTTATGGATGGAGTAAGTGTTTCTATTTAGTAGTTCGTAATTTTAAGATTATAAATTAATCAAGTTTCCTGATTTACCACTCGCCGTTGAAAGGGGAGAAACAACAAGATAATGTAATAGTCCTTGGAACTAAGGTGATATAGGTAATTGTGATCAACTGTTTAAGATTTCTTTCCCTTGTATGATCTTGCTGGTATGTGTTTCAAGATTGAAATGTTGAGGTTTATGGTACTTTCTGTTGCCAAACATCTCACATTTGGTTGATGGAGAAGGTAACTTGTGACTACATGCTTGTTTAAACACTTCTTTGTTCTGTCTCTTGCAATGTGCATTTGTTTCTTAGCTGCAATATGGGTATCTTTCTGATGTTCCTCTTTTCGCTAAATTGTAAATTGCCAAAATCCCTATATTGGTCCCTTAAATTTGCCTGTTTTCCAATTGTGGTACCCATATTTTCTTTTCTAGATATCCTCATACACGTTCCACTTTTTTGGAATGTATTCACTCCGTTGACTGAACCATTAAATATTTAGTAAAATGGAAGGTTTTATTAATCCCGTGAAGTTATGAGTGAAAGTCTACCTCTTGGACTTGTAACCTGCACGTGACAGTTGACCTTGGCGTCAACTTATGAAATACTTCGGATTCTTTAAGAGGGCAACGCGACACATTTGATGTGGCGGTCTACTTGTCTAGATTATGCCGAACCTTTCACATAATAAAAGGTGTTGAGATAAGTTTGTATAAAGGCAGTCTTTTTACCTATGAAAGTTTATTTTATTTGACAACAAGCTCTGGGCTTTTGTGTTCTCTTTGGCCATTTGTTTGTTATTGATAGTTGTGTAATTAAGGCTCGACTGCTAACATACACTGTCTAGGATTAAATGGGGTGATGATAATTCTGAATTGGGAAGAAATGAATGAACCAGTTTAAGGCTTATTTGTCTCATGCCTCAAAGCATGTATTGGGGAAAGTTCAAAGATCAGGTGGCTATATTGTGTTGAATGAAGGTTAGAACTTGGACAGAAAAGAGTTGATCCTAGAATTTGAGTGACTTACTCTGGTGTGTAGAGATAAAAGATGAGCTTGAGGGACGATTTCCCAATTTCGCCTAGAACATGGAGTGAAAGGATTGCATAGACTTTCTCGTCTCCTAAAAAGTACATTGACAAGTTTGTTAGCATTGGAAACTAGTACCATGATAAAGTATACTCTTGCTGCATTTTTTTAGAAGTATACCAAAAGGAGAGACTTTGTGAACTTTTTGTTGATTGTTTTTTTTTTCTTTGATAGAACCATGGACTAGGGGTGTTCACGGTCCGGATTTGTCCGATTTTTGTCAAAATTTTAGAAAAGCAGGACTGGACCAAATACTTCGGTTCTGTAAAAATTTAGGACCAGGATCAGACCATTACATTATAGGACCGGTCCCATCGATCCGGTTCTAATGGTCCGGTTCCGGTCCGGTTCCACCGGTTCTACAAATTACACTATAATATAATTTTTTACAATAACATAATCTACAAGCAAGCATATTTAAGAACCAAATTTCTGAACAATATTTCGAGACAGAGGGAGTATATGGCTGTCTACAAGAAAGCATATTTAAGAATCAAATTACAATAACAAAATCAACAGTTGGGAAAGAAGATTTCCATGTTCAACCACTTGAGCCCAAATTGATGAACAATATTGCCATATTGGTAAATGGTAAGAAAGTTAATATATATATATATATATATATATATATATATATATATATATATATATATATATTCGGTCCGTTCCGGTCCATGGCTGCATATATTTTTTTAAAAACCAGGATCAGACCAAATAATTGGTTCCATAAAAATTTGGAACCAGGACCAGACCAATTCTATTTTTTTGATCCGGTTTTTACTGGTCTGGTCCGGTCCCACAAATTTTTTGTACAGCCCTACCATGGACCACATTATTATTATTGTTATTATTATTATTATTATGTGTTCCTTTTTGATTTTTTTTTTGTCAGTTATAACAGGTTGAACTTTTGCATGTGTGTGTGTATATATAAATATGCAATTGTGCTATCTGTACATCCTGAGGTCCACGGAAAACGAACCTTAACAAGATGGGAATTGCCATCTTTATGGCTAGCATGAGAAACAACGTATATGCCGATGTTGCGCTTTTGCAATCAATAGACCGCACATTTGATTACGAGGGAATGATGCCTTTACGTCCTTTAAACCCCCCCTCCCAAGGCAAGATACTGTTGGGATATAAACAAACTTGGGAAAACTAGGGGAAAAGGAAGAAAAAGGTTAAAAATATGCTGACACATCGTGTCGCTTATCTGACACGACCTCTAACACGGTCGTGTCCCTGAAGGTGATTTTTTGGGCGTTATTGACACACTCGTGCTAGATAAAATGCACGGTCGTGCTCGGCGAGAAAAATCGTGGGCTGGGCCGATTTGGCTGGTTTCGAGTTTCCTTCTTTGATAAGGGCTTAGGGTTTGTTCTTTGACATCTATTTAAGCCAAGTGATAGCCAAAATTGTGAGTGTTTGTGTAATAGTAACAGAATATCTATAGAGTCTGTGAGATCAACAAGAGAGTCTAGGGCAAGGTGGAGCGGCCTTGGGGTGAGGTGTGGGCATAGAGTGGAATTATTTTGGTGAGGCAAAATATGTTCTCTATTGTAACACGACATATTTGTGATTTTAGTGAATATCCTGAATTGTTAATGTCCCAGATATAGTCCGTTTCATGGATGAGCTGGGTAAACAATTGTGTGTTTCTTTCTTGCTTTCATATGATTATTGCATGCATGGATGTTGATTCTCACCATCGTTAACTGGTATGGGACAGTACTGCTCTGATAGATCACAATTTCACAACAACTGGTATCAGAGCTCCGGTTCGGAGATCAGGGTTGTCCAAATTGATTGAATGTAGGCTGCAGGAACAAGAATCAGAATTGGTGGTTGCAGATATTCAGATGGTTTATGTTACTTAGATCAAATAAGATCAAGGTTTCATAGATACGGATGAATTTGAGACTGTAGAGATTCAGATTAGGGTGGTTGCAGTTATATAATCATGGAAGGGCATCAGATTCGAGATTAAAGGTTGCAGAATTCAAACTGGCGTAGAATTGCAAAATCTGAATGGGATTAGGGCTTTACATGGATCTAGGCAGATTAGTGTTATTGAGGATTGTGGGAGCAGCGACGATGGGCGGAGTTGGCTTGACATGGAAATCCGATTGAATCGATTTTTGGCAACGAATCTGGAATTCTGGAAGTTGTAAAAGAAAGAACGGATTAGTTTCTGAGCTTGGCAAATTTTGGGTGTGTGCTAAGGTACGGTACGATGCAGATTTCGTGCGGGGCAGAATTTGTGCATATTTGATACAGCGGTACAAATTTCAGTGTAGTACGGTGTGATATGGTACACATTTCGGTGCATTGTAGATTTCGTGCAGTAGCAGGGCAGCATGGGATAATATTGTGACATACGGGAGAGACATTCAAAGGTGGAATAGAGACTTGAACTTTATGCGTAGTGGAATGACAGAGATTCGTGGTCGCCTTTGGCTGCGTGACATACAACTGGTTCCGCTCGGGAAAAACAAGGGGTTTTTCCAGTTGAGTGGAGGACGGAGAAGGCCAAAAGCGCCGGGTGGGAGAAATCTCGTGAAAAGGTATGTTGGGAAGGTGTTGATGGTTCGCGACTGCGCAACGTGATTTCAACAAGCACCAATATGGGAGCGGATCAATAACAATGTGTGATGTGATGCTAGTGAAACATGGAGGAAATAAGAACATGTCTAGCGTGGGATCACCGGTCTTTGTGGATGAAAAAAGCAGATGAGCGGGGACTTGTAGGGAGGATCACCGAAAGTAACGACTCGGAGCATGGATGAACCGGCAGTTATGTTGAAGACCGATGCACAACTTCAACTCATCTGATTTGATTAGACTTGGTACAGTATTAATTGTAGCGGACACAATAACGGGATGTCATTCTCGGGTGGGAGTGTGACGGAGGTAATCACCGGTTGGTTTATCTTTAGATGGGAGATTGTTGGGATAGAAACAAACTTGGGAAAACTAGGAGGAAAAGGAAGAAAAAGACTGAAAATAGGCGTGTCACTGAAGGTGATTTTTTTAGGCGTTTCTAACACGGTTGTGCTAAATAAAACGCACGGTCGTGCTTGTGATGTACCCGATTTTTGAAATCAAACGGAGTCGCCACGCCATTTTTATTTTAAGGGCCAAAACTTTGAAAAATGCCCGGAATGAGAGATTTGGGTTCGGAGGTCACGTTACACTCCGGGAAGAACGTTAGTGTTCACCCGGAATGCCTCGTAAAACGAGTCTTTCAAGCATTAAAAATCGTTTGTTTTTGTGTGTGTGTTCCTTTGGCCAAAATAAGTTGAAACTGAGAAAACTAAAAATTGGGAACTCTTTATAAGACATTAAACAAGTCCCATGATTTTTGGTATAATTTTTGGGTTGAGTTTTGGTACTCAAAAGATTTTTTGAAGTTGAAAACCAATTCTGCCAGAATGAAAAAGGCGTTGGACACTTGATTTTAAAACGGATTTAAGAGCTTTAAAACTTCAAAATCTGGGGAAAGTCCGAGAATGAAAGTTGTTCAAAACACCTTAAATAAGGTTTCTGTAAAAGAACTTTCCCATTTGGAGATGATTTGGTGGACCAAAACCTTCTGGAAATCTCAGATATGAAATCTGGATTTCCAGAGACTGATGAACTGACTTTTAAAAGATAATTTGAAAAAGGGAGTTTTACTCACGCAAAATATAAAGTAAAAATATGTCTGGAAAGCTCTGGATGTTGGCTACAAAAAGTGTTTTGTAGTCAATACCAAATTCCAAATTTCTGTATGTCCAAAAAATTAGACCATGGACAGAGGTCTTTGATGGATGTGTATTTACCCATCCAAATGATGCACTTTTAGGCTTTCTTTGCGTTTGATTCCCGAGTTTTATGTATATTTGATATGGTTTGTTAGTGTTTTAATGAGTACAGGGGGCAAGTGAAATTCGGAAAATCTGGGACTAAACTGGCATTTGGAAGCTTTTGGACTAAATGGGAAATATTGGAAAATTCAAGGACCAAATTGGAATTATGGAATTTTTGGACGAAATTGATTTAGAAAAATTCATAGGATTAAATGAAAAATAAAAGTCCAAAGAGCGAAGCGCAGAAAAAGTCGTTAAAGTGGTCAAAGTGCGACTGCAAAATAGCGAGACGAAACGAATAATTAATTGATACTAAATGTGGCCAAGGTGCTTCGCTTGCGAGGAAGTGCAGCCACTGGGGCCAAGGCCCACTTGGAGGCCACTGGGGCCAATATGGGCCAAGCGTATCGTACGGCTACTCAAGCAAGGAAGACGCGTCTGCCAGGCGGCCGCGCACCAAGGAAAATTACGCACGTAAGTCTCGGCCAACTACCGCGCGTCCGCTAAAAGTCACCGCGGCCGCGCTTCTTCCGACGTTCAGCAACAGTGCAAGTAATTCTCAGGGGCAGTTTCGTATTTTCCAGACCTTGGTCGATTGATTTGCCCTAATTCTATATAAATATTGCAGCAGCCACGTGAAGAACAGATTATCAATATTATTTTTAGTTAGATTATTTTCTTTTCTTTCAACAATTTCGGGGAAGAAGAAGAACAATCAATTCAGGTTTTTTTATCTTTGTAAATTATGAGTAGCTAAATTTCTTAGATTTGTAGATTGGTCGAACCTTTATCCGGATTTCTATGCATTAATATTTTAATTCTTTCTATTTAATTCCTTCTAGTTCATCAAATAGATTTTAATTTCATGTTCTTAGATTCGAGACGTATGTTAAGATACGAACTCATCTTTGAATAATTGGGTATTTATCGAGCCATTAATTTGGGCGATTTATACATTGACCACTATTGATTGAATAATTTGGTCTGTGCCGTAATAGAAACTGATCAATGTTAGGTTTTGTTATTCTTTCGTGCTTAATTTATTCTTGGTGTATTGTGGAACCGTAATAGAAACTGCAATATTAAAAGAGTATTTAGGGTTGTAATCCGGCCACCTAACCGTGTCGATCCTAGCAAAAGTGAATGAACCCTAGAAGTTGAGTTAATGTTTTCATAGTAAATTTCTGCATAGAATGATGGTAAAGTGAAATCCAATCTACGAATCTCTGCTCATAATCTGTTTTCTCGTTTCTTTAGTTTTTAGTTATTTATTTTTATGCTCTTAGTTTCAAATCAAAATTATAAACTTTGGCTACTAAAATTCACTGCTTTCACTTTATTTGTTTACCAACGAGTCTCTGTGGATTCGACCCCTGCACCGTATACCGCTACACCTCAGTGAGTACACTTGCTCGGTTTTTATTACAAGAGGGAGTTTTCCTCCATCAAGTTTTTGGCGCCGTTGCCGGGGACTTGTTGCAAGTAAACAAGTAGGTTAAAACAGTGAATGCAAGGTCGTCGTTCTTTGAAGCCTATATTGGTGCCATTGGACGATAACATAAATAGACTTGAGGAAGCATTTGAGGGCGATCCCCTCTTTAATCCTCTCTTTTCAGATTCGGATATCGAATCAGAACCCTCCACCACCGAGGTAGAGGAAAAGAAAGCCGAGATGGCAGAACCACCGGCACAAACTATGAATGATTTCCTGAGACCTAGGGTAGACACATCTACCTCTTGCATAGTGCTGTCCGATGCAGCAAAAAATTTAGAGGTCAAAGGACAATACTTTGCCATGTTGCCAAGCTTTCACGGATTGCCTGGTGAGGATGCACTTACGTTCCTTAAAGAATATATTATTGTTGTTGCTCAATTTTTGTTAAGACAGGAGCGACCGAGGAGCAAATTAGACGAAGTGTTTTCCTTACACTCTTAAGGGAGTGGCTAAAACATGGTTCTTGATGCTTGCACCGAGCGGCATTAGTACTTGGGTAGAATTGCAAGATGTGTTCCTTAAAAGATATTACCCACATCATCTGTTGGCTAGCTTTAGACAGTAAATTGATGACATTTTCCCAAGATGTGGGGAGCCCTTTCATGAGGCATGGGAAAGATTTAATACGATGATAATGCAATGTCCCCATCATAATTTCACACTACCCTCACCGAACCAAGCCTTCTATGATGGCTTGAATGACAATGGTCAATCAATGGTTGACAATCTTTGCTGGAGGCTCAAGTGGAGCCAAGACCCCGGATGAGACCAAGGCTTTATTTGAGATGTTGAGTGCTAATTCTCAACAAAAGAGTTCGAGGGTAGGACAAGGGGTATTAGATTTGATCACTGCGATAATCTTTCTAAGCAAATTGCGGTCTTGAGTAGTAAATTTGATAAATTGACTGCCTGTGGCACTTCTGTTGGTGCCAATGTTATTACTGATTATTGTACAAATTGTGGTTTATCATCTCATGTGACTAATATGTGTCCAAGTGCGCGCAAATTTCTTGTATAATCTGAACAGCACACGCTTTCAATGGATATGCACCAAGGCCACCACCCCAAGGCAACCAATATGGCAACTACAATCCGTAGGGTGGCTATCATAATCAGCAAGTAAAACCTCTTCACGTGCCACCACCGGACAACATGATAAAGAGCCTTGGGAGGCTGGCAGTCCAACAGGTTAAGGATGGAGATGCAAAGCAAAGTAATAGAAATACGAATCTTTTGCTTTTGAAAAGATGGGCACACAAGTAGAGCAACTTGTGAAGGTTGCCCAAGAGTTGATGAAAGAGAAGAACCCACCTGAGCAAGCAAAGTCAATCACGACAGTGTGGGATGAGAGTGAGGAAATCGAGGAGGTATTTCTATCTTCTCTTGATAATATTGATTGTTTTGATAATAATGATGATGTTAATGAGAATGAAAAAGTTAATCATGTTCAAAAAGACCCCGGGTGTTTCACTATCCCAATTTACGTAAGGGGTCAAAATTTTAAAGGTTTGTTAGATCTTGGGGCAAGTGTCAATGTGATGCCCTTTCATGTTTTTAGAAGTTTGGGGGCATGTGAGTTGAAACCACCCATGAGAGACTTGCAATGGCGGATCTCTCAATTAAAAGACCTTTAGGGGTTCTTGAAGGGGTGTTGGTTAAAATTGATAAAATCATTATCCCCATTGACTTTTATGTGATGTGTATGGAGGGATCAAGTGAGGAGCAATTGAAAACTCCCATTCTCGGGCTGGGAGGCCATTTATGTTTGACAGTAAGGCCACCATTGATGTGTGTCAAGGGTGGTGTCCTTGAGAGGCAATGGGGAAGAATGCAAGTTTGTTATGTCTAAAAATGATAAGAAAATCTCCCCAAAGATGATTTTGTAGGAGCCATAAATGATGTACCAACGGTCATATATGATGTGAATGGAGGTGAGAAAAGTGGGGATAATGCGGACGTTTGTCCCTTGGCTAGTAACATTAAGGCCGACCAATACTCTAGGAGTAACGGGTCGTATCACTCCCCAGCACGGCTCCCATAAAGAGTCGAATCCATCACATTTACCACAAGGGCCTTTAAAATCGAGAGTTAGTGAGGAGAGTTATAGTGATTTATCTGATTCTATATTTTTAAATATTTTTGTGCATGATAACTCTCTTGATCTTGGTTGTGAGAATGGTGTTACGCGGGTTGCGTAAAAGGTTGAGTTTGGGGGTGGAAACCCCAATAAAAAGAAAAGAAAGAGGGGTAAGCACAAGCGTAAAGTTTCAAAAATAAATGTGGCTTTACCCCTACTTGTTGACAATGGAGAGCCGATTTGGAAAGAGAAGGGCGTACGTGCCCGCGAGGAAAAGAGATGGTCCAAAGGCCGCAAAGCGAAGGCCAAGTAAGCTTGGGACCATAGTCGGGCTAACGACTTTAAACAAATGCGCTGCTTGGGAGGCAACCCAATGAGGTATGTTTTACTTTTATGTTAATTATTGTTTAGTAGTGTCTTGCCATCCGTCGAACCCAAGGCACGCTTTTGTTCTCTTTCATGAGGACATAGCATGTTTTGAAGTTTGGGGGTGGGCAACTCTCCGAGTTTGTGGGTTTATAGGGAGTGTATATAGTGTCACCCTCTAAAAAATTGAAAAATTTAAAAAATTTTGTTCTTTTCATAGTTGGGATGTTGGCCAAAGTCTGTGATGATTAGAGTGTGCTCGAATTTTAGAATCACATGTGTTATCATTAGTGTGGTGATTGGGATTGCATTGAAACATTTAAATTATGATTGCACCACCTCTCACTTCCGTATCATATTCTTGGTCATTGTCATCAACTTAGGTGCCTTTTATGGGATCACTTCGTGTATTCTCGGGGTCCCTAGAACATGTTTGCATGATTGTCAATAACACGTCAATAGGTTACTTGATATATATGGCTATTCTTTGAATCCCTTTTTGTAAGCCTTAAACTTTCTAGTCACTTATATAAAATTTTCCGCTAGAACCCCTTTTGAGCTTGAAAAAGAATGGAATCTCTCACAAAGTGGGAGATTATTTTAGACCACCATTCGCCTTCTTTTGTACCCGCATTGTCCTACCCTTTTAACTTATACACAAATTTAATTTTTCTCACCTTTTTCAAGAAAGTGAAACTAGGGAAAGAATGGGGATATTTTGGGGGATGTTTTGAAAATTAAAGGATTGAGTGGAAAGTGGTCACGAAAAAAAAAATGGGTCATGTTATGTAATGAAAAGAGGGGCTTGATAAAAAAAAATAAAATATATTGAATGCACATTCTTCGTGATGTAATTGTGCAAAAGAAAAAAAAAAAATATGAAAATTTCGAGCCCTCTCTAATGTCAAAGTGGAATTATATTTCAAGGTGACCAAAGGAAGTAGTGGAATGTGCCCAACCCCATGTTGATGTATGAAAAAGTTTTAGTTTGTGGGTTGGCACATTGGAAAGTAATAAGGGTAAGTGGAGGATGTATTGTTACAAGAAGACTTTCTAGTTTCACTTTCTTATGTTTCGTATGTCCTTACCTTCATTTGTAACCATGAACCTAGCCCTGCGATCTTTCGCACCATAACTTTTAAGCCATATTATTCTTTCAATGTCGAGTAACCGGGTTGACAATCGTGTTAAATATGCATATGAGTGTCCTTTTTGGTTTGTACTGTCTATGGCATATTGATTTAGAGCATCGCTTAGTGAATCCATAAATAATCCTAGGTTGTTGGCAGTGACCTCCCATAATTCATTCATCATTCATGCCGCGGTGGAAAATTGTGAGTTCTATGCTTCAATGTGATTGTAATCCCATTACTGTGGTGGTACTTGTTGATTATGTGTGTTGGTGAGAATCTGAGACTTATATGGCCAATGAATCTTCTGTGATAGAACATCCCAAAAATATTATTTTGTTTTTTTTTTTATTTTATTATTAGTATTTAGAGTAGTTTTATTTTAGTTCTTTTTAGTTTTGTTTTACTCGGGACGAGCAAAAGGTTAGTTTGTGGGTGTTTGATGGATGTGTATTTACCCATCCAAATGATGCACTTTTAGGCTTTCTTTGCGTTTGATTCCCGAGTTTTATGTATATTTGATATGGTTTGTTAGTGTTTTAATGAGTACAGGGGCGAAGTGAAATTACGGAAAATGCAGGACTAAAGCGGCATTTGGAAGCTTTTGGACTAAATGGGAAATATTGGAAAATTCAAGGACCAAATTGGAATTATGGAATTTTTGGACGAAATTGATTTAGAAAAATTCATGGGATTAAATGAAAAATAAAAGTCCAAAGAGCGAAGCGCAGAAAAAGTCGTTAAAGTGGTCAAAGTGCGACCGCAAAATAGCGAGACGAAACGAATAATTAATTGATACTAAATGTGGCCAAGGTGCTTTCGTCGCTTGGCCGAGGAAGGCGCAGCCACTGGGGCCAAGGCCGGCACGGAGGCCACTTGGGGCCAATATGGGCCAAGGCATTGCACGGCTACTCAAGCAAGGAAGGACGCGCTTCAGCAAGGGCGGCCGCGCACCAAGGAAAAATTACGCACAGAAGTCTCGGCCAACTACCGCGTCCGCGCTAAAAGTCACCGCGGCCGCGCTTCTTCCGACGTTCAGCAACAGTGCAAGTAATTCTCAGGGGCAGTTTCGTATTTTCCAGACCTTGGTCGATTGATTTGCCCTAATTCTATATAAATATTGCATGGCACGTGAAGAACAGATTATCAATATTATTTTTAGTTAGATTATTTTCTTTTCTTTCAACAATTTCGGGGAAGAAGAAGAACAATCAATTCAGGTTTTTTTATCTTTGTAAATTATGAGTAGCTAAATTTCTTAGATTTGTAGATTGGTCGAACCTTTATCCGGATTTCTATGCATTAATATTTTAATTCTTTCTATTTAATTCCTTCTAGTTCATCAAATAGATTTTAATTTCATGTTCTTAGATTCGAGACGTATGTTAAGATACGAACTCATCTTTGAATAATTGGGTATTTATTGTGTTAGGTCCTGAAAGGAGGGAAACAGGCTAGAGGGGGGGGTGAATAGCCTGATTAAAACTTTTCGCTTAAAAACTCTTAGTCTTGATAAAAGGTTGAAGAAAACACACTTCTTTTAACCGTTTGATAAGTTTTGCACAGCGGAATAAAGGTTAGGCTAGGTTTTGAACAGGTTAGGTAGAGTTTTCAAAAGCAGTCCATTAAAAATCCTTATGCAAACGTGACAAATTATATTTCCAAGTAAGACAAACAAGTTGAGCAGTAGGTTGAGTCAATAGGTTGTGACCAGTTGAGAGAATGTCAACCAGTTACAACAACACAAAAATAAACAAACGCACAGAAGAATGACGCATTGTTTGAAGAGGTTCACAGGTGTTAAATAAGCTGCTACGTACTCTACCAAGTTTGGTCGAACTTGGATTTGTGAAAGTGCACTACTATATTAATGGTATCTACCTATTACAAGTTGCGAAGCCAATGATTGAAGGCCGCTTGAACTAAAGGTGACCACTAACGGATCGTGCTACAATAAAGACCTGGTGTTTTCTAGAGATGTGCTCACAAGTTGAGCCGATTTCTCTAGGGTGTTGTGTGTGAATCAATCAATGTGTTCCGGATGTAATCTAATGAAGGAACACTACACTATTGATTGAGGTGCGCGGTGTATAAGTCCTAACGAGAGATGTCTAGTGAATAAGAGGACCGAATTGAATGCCTTGAACTATGGAGTTTTCGGGATGGTAGTTCGAGCAACTCACTCTCAAGAATCATAAATGCACCAACCTTCTTCAATGCTCCAGGAAGCTATTTATAGAGAACTTTGAAAAGGAGCCGTTGTCTTTGAAGAGATTGCAATGATGACTTGATCGGGCATGCCTTTGAATTGAAGGATCTTTGCATTAAATGCACGAGATAGGAGAGAGAAGATTTTTCCTTGAGTTGTTGAAAGGATGTGAGTGCGGTCATTTTGACAATCTATTTTGAGCTTCGGCAGTAGTAGGAATGTCACTTCGGCGTCTATTCAAGCATGCTTGCCTTACCAACTTTAGCTAAGGGGATTCTTTGGGTAGTTGGGAGCAATAAATGCTTCGGTTAGGCTAGTGAGGAAAGCTTGCGAGGAAGCCTTAACCGGCAAGGATAGGATGCAACCTGTGAAGGTTACATCGGCTAGATAGGCGGCAGGTTAGATTGACATAGCGGTTAGGAATGCAACCGGTTAGGGTGGCAAACCGAGTAGCTCACGAGAAAATATCATGGGAGCAAATCTTCATACCTTCAAGTCTTCAAGGTCTTGAGAAAATTACATGAAATAAAAACAACGGCACTAGCATTAAGGGACCTATCATACATAGAAAAATTCTATTGGGTCTAATTAAAATTAGGGGTCCACATTAATGCTTGATGTGATTGGGTTTAAGCAATTCTAAACCTAAGCATATATTTGACTAACAATCTCCTCCTAATTGCTTAAGTCCAATCACCCTAGGTTAGCATCATTTTTGACTTAGTAAAAGAATGACTAAATATTTATATTTTAGATGTGTCATTCCACTAAGTCAAGTAACATCATAGATGCAACCTAAGAAAGCTTACGAGAAAGATTGAAAGCTTAGAAATTTAAAACAAGATAAAGTGAAATATTTTTGAATGAGTAAACTGCAAAATGAAATAGTTAGAATAGTTTGAACATCCAAAAATAATCAAAAGAGAATAAGGAAAGATAAGTCATTCAAAACAACGAGTTTGAGGTTAAGAAAATCTCATTGATTAGTCTTCAACCGGTTAAGCAAAAGATGGAAAGACAAGTTCCTCATCGGTTACATTCTAGGCGGGCGGCGGGATCATCGGTTGGAGGAAAATCCTTAGGAGTCTCGAAGGAGGAGTAAGCCGATGGGTGGCCGGTTGAGTGCGAGATTTCTTGGGCGACTTCTTGGCTTCCTTGTCATCTCTCTTCCTTTTCTTCCTAGCGAGACTTCTCTGCATCACGGTCGCCTAGCATCTTCTTAAGGACTTCATTTTCGGTCTTAAGCTTGATCCTCTCAGTGTTGGTCTTTCCGAATAATGAGGCTTGATCGGCTAGCTTCGATTCAGCCTTCTTGATTTCTTCGGTTGCAAGCTTGAGATCGGTTTGGGCATCCTTGGCGGTGTTCGGGAGTTCCTTGTTCAACCGGGTCAAGGCACCTAGGCGAGTGGAAAGATCGGTTATCTTGGCATCTTTATCAAACAAATCGGCCACATAGTTAGCTAGGTCCTTTGCGCCATAACCGTGCTCCATTCTGTCTAGCCTCTTTTCTTCCTCCTCACGATTGGACTTAACCATACCCACAACCAGGGCATCATAAAGTTCACAAAGATCACGAACAACAAGCAGACGGGGCGGTTGAGTTCATCTTCGTGAGCTGGTTGAGGAACATCGTGGGACGGATCGGCATCATTATCGGTTGAAGAGCCATCGGTTGAAGAGCTAACCGATATAGCCAGGAGGATCAGTTGGAGGAGTAGTAACAATTGTCAAGGCTTGAAGCGGTTGGGAATGAACACTTGAATGGCAAGGGAAGGATTTGGTGGAGAAAAGAGGAACAACACGGAGGCTTCTCGGTTAAATGTGCGAGAGAGGGAATAGAGCGACCGGTTAGGGATGGAGTTGGAGAAGCGAGTAGAGGCATCGGTTGAAGAATCGGTTGGATTGCGGCATGAAGCTGGACCGATCCTAGAGACTTGGCCGGTTGGAGAAAAAGTAATCTCCTCATCAACGAATGCGAAGAAGCAATAGAGGGGCTGAACACGAGGAAATCATTGGGATCGAGAAGAGAATAGGGAGTCGGACTCGAGGGAGAGTAATAGCATTCTCGAACATCATGGGCTTCATCAAATGCGGAGGCAATAAGATCTGCGACGGTAGGAGCTAATGCTTCAGAGCATGTTGCTTTGATCGAATCAAAGGAATAACCACGAGAGCAAGGAGTAGAAGGGATGCTTGCCGAATGTTGCTCCATGGCCTAGGATTGCCATTTCTCAAAATAGAAATTTGAGGCACATTTGGCATTAACCCAACTCTGTGAGTAACCTCGTAGCACCATCTCACAATACGTAGCTCCAAAACCCGAATAATACGGTTGTTGGCCAGAAAGATAACGCATGAAAATGTTGGGAGAGGAAAATGTGCAATCATCCGGTCCGAGGCGGGTTGAGCCACTTCACCTTGAATTCTTATGTGGCGAAGTCTTTGAGATTGGGAAGGAGAGGCGTCGGTTTTACGCTTTGAAGGAATTTGGTGATCAGCTGTTGATCGGTTTTGGAGGGCTTGACCGATTGACCTTTGGGTGGAGGAAACCGAAGACGAAGTTTGAGTGCAACCGGTTTTACAGGCTTTGGAACTTGTTTCTCCAGAGGCCAACGGTTACGGACAGGTAGAAAGGGACATTAACTTCTTTTTCTTTCAACTTTTTGAGTTATGGGAAAATGGAGGAGGATCAGAAACCAATTTATACTCAGCACGGCTAGAAATCTTCTCATGGGGTTCAAAGAGTGGAATACCATGAGGGGATCGAGGAATGGAAGATCTGGTAGTGTAATAATTCAAGGGAGAGAAGATGTCTTTTTGAAGAACGCAAGGATCAGCATAAGTCGGTGGGATAGCAGGATCCAAGATATCAAATTCTTCTTCATCCGAAATTTCTTCCTGACAAAGAAATCGGAATCTCCATCGGGAGCATCGAAGTAGGAATAGCGAGAAGATGAAGGTACGGACCGAGTCTCCTCCTCAGCTCTTGGAGGGCTAGAAAGCATAGGCGAATTTCTCTTACTTGGTATGTCAAGAATTGAAGCTTGAAGAGCTTGAGCGTGCAAGAGCATCGGCTCGGTCTTGTAGCCGTTTTCCTCTACATCAAATAGACTAACAGCCACAGCTTGCTGAAGAAGGATATCATTAGGATCAATCGGCTGAGAGGCTTCAACCGGTTCAGAAGATACAACGGTTGGAGGGATTGAAATCGGTGGAGGTGTCATCGGTTGAGTAGAGGCTGGGATGTCGGTAGAGCCTCCTCCCGAGGAGTAGCCGGTGACGTATCGTTAATGCCTCCTCCCAAGCTTCTAACCGTTGCCATCGGTTGGGGAGTGGTGAAAGCTTGATTCGAGCTCTCCATCCGGTCAGGTTTGTCCTCATCATCATCATTATCAGAACTTGAGCTGGAAATGGATTCAACAACCTCTTGATTTTTCTTTTTCTTCCTCCTCATCTTCAAACATAGCATCAATCTCTTCATCGATGGTAGGCCATTTGGTGGAGGAGGGTAAGCTGCGAGAAAAGAAATCGGCTAAGGAAATATTTCCGGCCTCCCCGAACTATCATTGTCCATATCAAGTAAATTATCCAACAAATCCATCACATTTCGATCGGTTGGTTCTTTCTGTGTACAAGGCACCTGTTCGTAGTCAAAATTTGGAAGAGTATCCATATCCATTTCATATCTCCCAGATCGGTAAAGATCTGTCTCAATCAAGGTATCTTCGACTCCATAGAGAATAGCAAAGTCGGCCCATACAGCTTGGACCATCATGTCTGCCTCATTCTATCTTGAGCTAAGAAAACGGCGTTCCATTTGAGGGGAAGCCGATCAAAAATTTGTTGTATACCTTGATAAGACTGCGCCTAGAAGCGGAAAGATCAAAATTTACGAGACGGCGAGGTCTGTGAAATGCACGCCCTTCTCGATATGTCGGTTTCCAAAATCAATATAGTCTTGGATGTTGCCAACCAGTACGGAAGACTTGTTGATTTCATGGAATTGAAGCAACTTCCGAATAAACGGCGGCAAATGATCGATAGGATAAACCCAACTAGGAGAGGGAGCGGGCGAGGGTAGATAGCCCGTAGATTGTTATGGAAAATGTGGAAGGTAGGATTTACGATCGGTTGGCATCGTCGGTAAGAGGGATTAGAGGCGTGGCCGGTGATAGGTATATCATCGGTCGAGTGTCATGGCTAAGTAAACGGTTGGGGATAAAGGGTATGAATGAAGAAATATCGGCTTCAATTCTCTTTCTCCTTTGCATTTTCCTTGGCTATTTGGGAAGGAGTTTTTGGGATTGGCTTTGATTTTGAAGTGGGTGGAGGAGGAGTAGTGGTTTGGAGGGTTTTCTAGCGGACTTTTAGGTCGGATAACAGAGGAGATGGGTTCTTTGTCTTGATATCGTGAGTTCGGGGATTTTCTTTTAGCTAGGAGAAGGGATCTGGTTGAGAAGGCGAGGTTGAGAGACCGGTTTGGGGATATCGGTTGTCTGCTTCTTCTTCGGTTGAGAGATCTTCTTCTTAGCCGGTTGGGCTTCGGTTGGAGCAAAGAATGGGGCCATCGGTTTGGCTTCTCTAAGAATCCTTGCTTGATCGGCCTTGTCGAAAGCTTTGACAAAGGACTTAGGAACGGAAGGGCGACCACCGTAAATGGTAAAGATAGAAGGAATTCTCACGAGGATTACGCTCATTAAGAGATAATGAATGGGCTTGGCCTTGTTAGATGCGGACAAGGGCTTCTCCTTTTGGAATTTCTTGAATGCAATAAGGATAACACGATAGATGAAGGAGCACCGATTGAATCTCCTTTGAAGCATAACGGCGGCCGTCGCTTCCCGTTGTATCGTAGTGATACAAATGATGAGAGCAGACCGCAAATCACACATCGGTCAACGACTTGATTGCCAGGCATTGAACAGGCATCCCAATCGCCTTTTCTTGTTCCCTTCACCGCGTCACGAATGGATCGGTTCCACTGACAGTGGCCAGGCGGCTTCCATATCCTTTGAAGTGACGAAGATGAACCGGTTGAGGGAAGAGTAGGGAACGCTTCGGCTATGGAGGATGGGGAGAAACTACGAAAAACCACCAACAGAAGAAGTAATGTGAGAAACAACACCGGGCTTGGGATTATCATCAACCACTCCATTGTTGAAGAACTCGTTGACAAGCTCATACGAATATCATCATTCCTCTCGGCATCAAGAACGGCAACAACCCTAAGCAACTAGCATGGCTTGGAGGGTCTTCCCTTCTTCAGATTCGAAGAAGCTTGGTAGAATGTAACCTCCGAAAATGTCTTTCTTTGTCGGTTTGGGAGCCATCTGTCAAAAGATTTAGGAATTAAAAACATTCTAAGTTAGAACATATTTCAAAATAAAACAATGTAAGTGGGGTTATGATTTTGAAAATAGTTCTAGTTCTTCAAGTTAAAAGAATTTGAGTATTTAGAAAAACTTTACCAGAAAGGATTAGAGTTCGAAGAACAAAGAGAATGGATTTTGAATACTTGAAAGTTCAAAGCTTTTGAGAGAGAGAGAGAGGAAATCGGAAAGTTTGAATGAAGTATTGAATTTCCTTATATAGAAGAGAGTGATAGAAGACGGAGAGGTTTCTTGTAATAAAGAAAACGTTTCAACTGCATGGCACAGATATTTAAAAAGATATTGAACACGATTTTAAATATGTGGGATAAAAACTAGGTACGTGTGTGCAGCAGTTAAACCATAATGCAATAATGACAAAAAGATAACCTTTTGATAAACTGGAAAGAACAGAAGTTACCTTTTTGGTCACAAAATTTTAAATTTGACCAATCATCAAGTACAAAAAGGACGGTAGTAGGAGGGAGTGGGGAACATCAATGATGCTTTGTCAGAATAGGGAAAGGCGGTAGACGGCTGATAGGATTGATGGAACTTGTCGGCTCGGTGATGATCAATCAGTTGAGCCGACGTCACCACATTAGGCTCGACTCTGGCCAGATATGACGGTTAGACAAAGAAAATTGATCGGTTAGGAGAGACAACTTTTGCAGACGGTTAGGGACCATCGGTTAGGGTATCTTTCATACCGGTTGAGATTAGACAAGAGCATCGGTTGAGCATAATCAAATGAGGCATCATCATGATCGGTTGAGAGCTTTTACAGACAAAGAAGGTTAGCACAATAAATTAACGAATATCAATCATGCCTAATTCTCCTCTAAGGAATTCAAATCTTTTAATGTCCAAAGGTTTTGTCAAAATATCGAAATTTCAGTTGGATAATCGCATGGACTTTTAAAAGAACAATGTTACCCTTTTCAACGTGATCCTTGAGGAAGTGATATTTGATGTCTATGTGCTTGGTCTTTGAATGCATCACAGATTGTTGGAGACTCGATATGGCCGAGGTATTATCACAATAAATAGGACATACTTCTTGAGGGATTTCATAGTCCACCGCTTGTTGCTTCATCCATAGAATTTGTGGCTTGAGCAAAGAACTTCCAAATGGCTATGTACTCGGCTTTCCGATCGTAAGTGAAATTGATGCCTCAAGTTTCTTGCGCGACCGAAGGAAACCAACCTTACCTAGAAATTGACAGTGTTCCACTAGTACTTTTCCCTGCGACCCTACAAGCCGCAAAATCAAGATTCGAATAACCAATTAGTGTAAACGATGAATCTTTCGGGTACCACAAACCTAAGTTAGCAGCTCCCACAAGATATCCGATGATTCTTTCGACAAATTTCGCAAAACGAGATTCTCTGGTCGCCTTGAAATCTAGCACATACACATACGGCAAACATGATATCTCGGCTACTCGCGGTTAAGTAAAGTAGAGAACCTATCATACCTCGGTAGAGTGTCGTATCTACTTTCTTACCGGATTCGTCTTTCGTCTAAGTGTACATTTCGTGGCCGTACGGGAGTGCTTTGAGGATTTGAGCGGAATCAAGTCCAAATTTCTTGATTAGATCTTTCGTATATTTGGCTTGATTGATGAAAATACCTTCGGGGTTTGCTTGACTTGAAGTCCAAGGAAAAAGGTTAGCTCACCCATCACGCCATCTCAAATTTGCTCGCGTAAGTTTCTCAAATCTCTTGCATAATTTTTCGTTAGTAGATCCAAAAATTATGTCATCAACATATATTTGAACTAACAATGAATGACCATTATGCTTTGCAATAAATAAAGTGGTGTCGATTTTACCTCGCTCGAACTTCTCACTAAGTAGGAATTTGGAGAGAGTTTCATACCATGCTCGAGGTGCTTGCTGAGGCCGTACAAAGCTTTATTCAACTTGTAGACATGATTAGGCTTCTTAGGATCTTGAAACCTGGAGGTTGATCGACATAAACAAGCTCTTGAAGTTCACCATCGAGAAAGGCACTTTTCACGTCCATTTGATATAGCTTAAATTCTTTGTAGGTGCATAGGCAAGAAATAACCTAATGGCTTCTAATCTAGCTACGGGAGCAAAAGTCTCATCATAGTCTATTCCTTCCTCACGTCTATATCCTTTTGCCACTAATCGGCTTTATTTCTTATAATTTTTCCGCACTCATCCAATTTATTTCTATACACCCATTTCGTTCCAATCACTGCTTTGATCACTAGGTCTAGGCACTAATTCCCAAACTTTGCATCTATCAAACCGGTTAAGCTCTTCTTGCATAGCTTCTACCCACTGGGTCATCAAGTGCTTCATCGTCTTCTTTGGTTCTAAGTTGGAGACCATAGCAGAGGAAAATAAACCATGTTGTTCTTCTAAGTTTCTTAATTGGCCTCTAGTCAATCTAGGTCCAAAGACATCACCAATAACATTTTCTAAGGGATGATTTCTAACCGATCTCACTTCCCTAGGTAGGTCTTTCGACCGATTCCCTCGTCTTAAGGTTTCTATGGGTGGAGTGGAATCGGTTGAGGAGGGAGAGGAGACCTGGGCTGAGAAGTGATCGGTTAAAGAGGGCGATCACGACGTGGTCGGTAATTGGAGATTGAAATAGTAAGTTGATGGGTGAAATTGGTTCGGCTTCAGGGTGATGAATCGGGAGTTGTAATATGAGGACTAGTTGGTAAGGATCTACTGGCCGAGTTTGACTAATTGATTGCCTAACCGATTGAGGAAAGAAGGAGTCATCAACTAGGTCTCTATAGGTTACACCATTAGAAAGCCGACGGTTGAGCCGGAGACCGATTTGCGTTGATCTTTGGTGGATTGATTAGAGTTTTGATTATCTGTTTCACTGTCTCAAAAACACCGTAACTATCAAGACAATTTGGAGCCTTGTCGACTCTAGCAAATCAAATTCATCAAAAGTAACATACGAATGTACGATTCAACAATTTTCAACAACCGTTTATTAAAAACTCTAAATGCCTTACTTTGTGCTTGGCGTATCCCACAAAAAAAATGCCTTCATCGCCTTTTTTCATCAAATTTACCTCGGCGTTTTTTACCGTTGTAAGAAAGAACATAGCATTTCGGCAGTAGAAGATCTTGAAATAACTAATATTGGGGATCCCGCCACGCCAGCGGCTAAATAAGGGGTCTTGTTGTGAAACTTGTTGACCAAAGATCTATTCTCGGGTGAAGCAAGCCGTGTGTATAGCTTCGGCCCAAAATACTGGGAAGCCTAGCTTCGGATATCATTGTTTTTCCAGTTTCGATCAATGTCCTGTTCTTTCTCTCAACTACACCATTTTGTTGCGGTGTACCAATGCTCGAGAAATTATGGTCTATTCCGTGATCATCACAAGCATCGAGCGATCCCAAGATTTTTGAACTCCGTTCCATTATCTCGATCTCATACCGATGATATCACATTCTTTTGGGTTTGAAGTAGACGGAATAATCTGCGTAGCAACTTCATATGTATCATCTTTTGAAAGCAAACATCTCTACCCAGGTATATCTTGAGAAATCGTCTACAACAACCAAGGCATATCTCATACCCCCCAAACCGGCAAGTAGTTGTGGGGCCAAACAGATCCATACGTAGCACTGGAGGCACCTAGAAGTGGACATGCAGGCTTCTTGTGGAAAGATTCTTTATGTTGTTTTCCCAATCGCGTGCCTCTACATTTCCTTCCATGATCGCCAGACACCCGAGGTAAGCCGGCGACAAGATTTTTATTGGCCAGCTTGGATAGATACTTGAAGTTCAGTGACCGAGTCTCTTGTGCCATAGCCGGAATTCTCACCGATGTTCTTAGCTACAAAACAAACATTAGTAACATTCGAGATATTGTTTAAATCTATAGCATATACGTTACCTTTTCTATATCCAAAGCAGAAGCGTTTCACCCGTAGCAATGTCTTTCACATAGCTTGGAAGAATTGAAAACACAACGCATACCTTTGTCGCAAAATTGTGAAATAGAGAGAAGGTTGTGTTTTAGACCATCCACCAAAGATACCTTCGTACAATTACCGTACCTCTTTTGATGGATCCTCGACCAGATAATTTTACCCTTTCGCGTTGTCACCAAAGACAAGCTGGAGGACTGATGCTTCTTCCGGATCGGTTAGGAGATCGGCGTGACCGATCATATGCCTGCAGCATCCACCGTCCATAATCCAAACATCCTTACGGCATCGGTTGAGGCCATTAAGCATTCCCGAAATAAAACGGTAAGCTTACGGTCCCCCTTATTCTTTTGGGTCCAAAGAGTTAGTTCCTCTTTGGCGGCCATACTGCCACCACCGAGCCTTTAGACTCGGTGGGTCCGAATAGGTGCTTCAAGAGGCATTCATAAGCCTTGTGACCAATAAAACCACAATTTACACATTTATTAGAAGATGGCCGAGGAGGCTTAGATGAATTGATGTTCAATTTGCCAATGCTTCGTGAGGGATTAACCGATTGGCAGACGAGATCCTTTGGGGGACGAAGGTGATGGAATTACCTTTGTTAACCCTGCACGGCTAGGAATGCCTTTACCGTTGGGTCAGCTTTTAGGTTGGGTGACCAATGACGGCCGATTGACACTTGGCCATACTCCTTACCGATGTTTGCTACCTTACCTGGTTGAGATTCCGACTGCGCAACACTATCAACAATTTTAATTCCACCTTTGCTTTTGCCATCACTAAGTGGAACATATTGTCCTAACTCGAGATCGGCCTACCTCGGTCCATTGAGATTTGTTTTTTGCTCGGATAGGCTTTCATACATGCCGTCGTCCATTAGGATAGGTGTGAGGGACGGATTTGAAAGGTTTGGTTAACTCCTTCATAATCTTTTTGGATTGAGCATCATCAAATTTGCCTATCAAGTTCTCGAGAGCAGACTCCTTAACCGATTTGTCTTTCTTTGCCGATGTCATCATTCTTTGGAGTTAAAACTTATACCGGTAGTTACATCTCGGTTAGGAGATAACCGATCTTGAATGATGGTCTCCATGGCAATTCGTGATTTTGAAAACGTGTCAATGGTTTTACAAAGAGAATTATTTCTTGACACAAGATCGCAATTTGACAAACGAAATGTTTAGTCTCTCAGTGAGTTCTTGATTATCCTTCTTCAACTGATCTGACTCTAGCTTAATTTCTTTCAAAGTTTTTATTTCAGCTTTCAAAGAATCATTTTCAGTAGTGATCACTTTAAAATTATCAACCATGATTTTGTGAGCTTCATTTAATTTTTCAAAATCGGAGAAGAGCTCATTCATCACCTCTCGCCATTTCGAGACTTTCGACATATCATTGGGGCATAGTGGTCAACGGTAGATTTGAGAGGAAGAGGATGATGGTTCAAAGTTGGGATCAAAATTTGGTAGTGAAGATATCGGTTGAGGGCTAGGTTCGGTTAGAGGCTTTAAGTGAATCGGTCGGGTCTCAAGCGTCGGTTGATAGGAAGCAATCGGCGAGGCTTGAGCTTGATAGGTCGGTTGGATTGGTTGCGTCGCCGGTCCGCGAGTGGGCAAGGTTTTAGGCCCGGACCATAAAGGGATCCACCTATGTTTTGAATTTTGAAATTATAGGGGTTACCTGCATCTGCCTTGGGAGTAGAAATGGGTTCATCAAAGAATGTCAAGGGAGATCTCATAGGCGGAGTCTGATCAACATAGGATGATTGTTCATTAGAATTGGGGTGTCTAAAAATAGGAGTTTGCAGGGAGATGGGTTTTTCATAGGTTCCATCCATAGCAACAAAAGCGACATCGGCATCTTCATCCGAGTCGGCATAGTCGGCATCTTCATTCTCGAGTCGGTCTCGAACCCAGATGCGCATAGCTTTTTCCGTTCCATCCTCGGCAACTAAACTCTTAGATTTAGATCTAGGGTATTTCTTGAATGGTTTCTTCCTCAAAAATTCATATTTAGGTTGAGGGCATTTGGAGGCAAAATGGCCGGGTTTTCTACAGTTGTAACACACAAGCTCACCTTGGGCATTCTTTCCATCGGTTGAGGTTGAGGTTTGGCCTTTCTTTTGGAAATTCCCGGATCTATGAAAGGATGAGGCTTTGGGTTGAAATGATTTCTTTGTGGGATTTCTTAAAATCCTTAAACTTTACGTAGTTTACGGCGAAAGCAAGAAATTCATCCTCTACCTCAAGAGATGTGATAGAGGAGGTATTGGATAGAGTTGGTTGGTGAGATGTTGAGGGAGAATCATTGGTGGTAGTTTGGGTGGTAGCATAGAAGAACCAGGGGAAGATCTCGGTGCGAGCCGGCAAAGATAGATTTTTAAATTGTTTTTGAACTCCGCTCAGTAGGTTGAGCTCTTCCTCATATAGAAACAAAGTAGACACAATGTTACGGATATGAGTAGTATTGAATCACGGCATTCTTTCAAAATAGCAACCTTCACATGCCACAAGTCTCCAAGAGAATTGAGGAATCTCATGTTTAGGTCTTTCGTGGTATAGACTCTACCTAAAGATGCACAAGAGTTACTCACCTCGCAGAATCGGTCGTATGTTTCCTTCATTGTCTCATTTGGATTCTTCTTGAAGGACTCAAACTCAGCAACGCTTTGTAGAGTCTGTTGTCCTTGGCAGCTTGATCTCCTTCAAAGTATACGAGAAGACTTTGCACATACTTGTTGAGCGGTCTCATAAAGCATTGTACTTGTTTGTACGATCTGTCATCAAGTCCTGAGGTTATTATGTGCAATGCTTTTCGGTCTAAAGAATCACAAAGTTTGTCATCCTCGATCCATTCTTCACGAGGTTTTGGCACATAAGTTTCATAAACCTCAAAGTCTTGTTCGAGACTCTCTATCTGCATGATCCATGAGAGGAGTTTTGGGTGCTCTTGTTGCAAGATTGATTTTCGGGGGTGTCATTGGACCATCTCGACTACGATGTAGTTAACCTATCATCTATTGAATCCAAGTACCGCGTGATTCTCGTTTTTCCATACTTGGAAATTCGTTATCGTTCAACATGGGAACGGATGTCAAGTTGTATGTTTGCATAATTTTTCCCGCCATTTTGGAATTGGCAATTGACGGTTAAGCTTGGAAAAATGATTTTCGAAAATTGCAAGCTCGATACCAATTGTTAGGTCTGAAAGGAGGAAAGCGAGGCTAGAGGGGGTGAATAGCCCGATTAAAACTTTCGCTTAAAAACTCTTAGTCTTGATAAAAGGTTGAAGAAAACACACTTGCTAACCGTTTGATAAGTTTTGCACGACGGAATAAAGGTTAGGCTAGGTTTTGAACAAGGTTAGGTAGAGTTTTCAAAAGCGATCCATTAAAAATCCTTATGCAAACGTGACAAATTATATTTCCAAGTAAGACAAACAAGTTGAGCGGTAGGTTGAGTCAATAGGTTGTGACCGATTGAGAGAATGTCAACCGATTACAACAACACAAAAATAAACAAACGCACGAGAAGAATGACGCATTGTTTGAAGAGGTTCACAAAGTGTTAAATAAGCTAGCTACGTACTCTACCAAGTTTGGTCGAGAACTTGGATTTGTGAAAGCGCACTACTATATTAATGGTATCTACCTATTACAAGTTGCAAGCCAATGATTGAAGGCCGCCAAACTAAAGGTGACCACTAACGGATCGTGCTACAATAAAGACCTGGTGTTTTCTAGAGATGTGCTCACAAGTTGAGCTGATTTCTCTAGGGTGTTGTGTGTGAATCAATCAATGTGTTCCGGATGTAATCTAATGAAGGAACACTACACTATTGATTGAGGTGCACAGTGTATAAGTCCTAACAGAGATGTCTAGTGAATAAGAGGATTGAATTGAATGCCTTGAACTATGGAGTTTTCGGGATGGTAGTTCGTAGCAACTCACTCTCAAGAATCATAAATGCACCAACCTTCTTCAATGCTCCGGGAAGCTATTTATAGAGAACTTTGAAAAGGAGCCGTTGTCTTTGAAGAGATTGCAATGATGACTTGATCGTGCGTGCCTTTGAATTGAAGGATCTTTGCATTAAATGCGAGATAGGAGAGAGAAGATTTTTCCTTGAGTTGTTGAAAGGATGTGAGTACCGGTCATTTTGACAATCTATTTTGAGCTTCGGCAGTAGTAGGAATGTCACTTCAGCGTCTATTCGGCATGCTTGCCTTACCAACTTTAGCTAAAGGGGATTCTTTGGGTAGTTGGGAGCAATAAATGCTTCGGTTAGGCTAGGGTGAGGAAAGCTTCTTGAGGAAGCCTTAACCGGAAGGATAGGATGCAACTGTGAAGGTTACATCGGCTAGATAGGCGGCAGGTTAGATTGACATGTGGTTAGGAATGCTGCCAGGTTAGGGTGGCAAACCAGAAGCGGCTCATGAGAAAATATCATGGGAGCAAATCTTCATACCTTCAAGTCTTCAAGGTCTTGAGAAAATTACATGAAATAAAAACACTGGCACTAGCATTAAGGGACCTATCATACATAGAAAAATTCTATTGGGTCTAATTAAAATTAGGGGTCCACATTAATGCTTGATGTGATTGGGTTTAAGCAATTCTAAACCTAAGCATATATTTGACTAACATATTGAGCCATTAATTTGGGCGATTTATACATTGACCACTATTGATTGAATAATTTGGTCTGTGCCGTAATAGAAACTGATCAATGTTAGGTTTTGTTATTCTTTCGTGCTTAATTTATTCTTGGTGTATTGTGGAACCGTAATAGAAACTGCAATATTAAAAGAGTATTTAGGGTTGTAATCCGGCCACCTAACCGTGTCGATCCTAGCAAAAGTGAATGAACCCTAGAAGTTGAGTTAATGTTTTCATAGTAAATTTCTGCATAGAATGATGGTAAAGTGAAATCCAATCTACGAATCTCTGCTCATAATCTGTTTTCTCGTTTCTTTAGTTTTTAGTTATTTATTTTTATGCTCTTAGTTTCAAATCAAAATTATAAACTTTGGCTACTAAAATTCACTGCTTTCACTTTATTTGTTTACCAACGAGTCTCTGTGGATTCGACCCCTGCAATTGCATACTGCTACACCGGTAGTGAGTACACTTGCTCGGTTTTTATTACAAGAGGGAGTTTTCCTCCATCAGTCTTAGAGAAAGGCTACTGGACAACAACTTTCTCTTTAAGAAAAACATGATTTTAAAGGGGGTTTGGCATCCATGCTTGTCCCCATCTCCTTAGGCTTTGATTAGTAGTCACTAGACATTTTAGTGGTGATCTACTAGATCAAGCCATCCTTAGGGTACATTAGGACTTAAGCATTTCATTTGCTTGGGAAGGGGAATTTTATCCTTTGAAAATGAGATTTTATGTATGAAAATGTTTTTTGGAAAACACTTTTGAGTGAATGATTTTGAGTAAAAGCACTTTTAAGTGAATAAGAAGTAATTTGGACCTTTTAAATGGTCATCCATGAAAATTTATTCCAAGGTGACTACATTTTTAGGTCAAGCAAAGATGAACAACAAACAAGTTGATGAACAAACTACATCTTTAAAGTTTGAGATGCATGCATGGATGAGAGAGATTTAGGGTAGGGAGAGAGAGGTTATACCTATCTTCCCTTGTGTTTGTGTTTGAGTGGATTTAAGGCTTGAAAGTGTTTAGGGTTTGAATGTGTTTAGGGTTTGTGATTAGAGTTGGTCAAAGAGAAAACAAGTAAATAACACTTAAGTCCTTTATGTTTTCTCTCTAATCCTCCTCCTAAGGGGTGATTTAAGCTTGGGCTTGTGTATGTATGAGAGTGATTTGAGAATGTTTGGAGTGAGTGGGGTTTGGGAAAGATTCAAGAGAAAATGGTGGCAATTCAAGGGAATTCCCACTGTTTTCTTCCTATTTTTCGCCAGAGTTTTGCTTCTGTGAGTGGATTGTGTTATGTAAACTGAGAGAGGAGGGTTCAATTTATAGGCCACTGAGAATTCCACTTTGATCCGCGCGGACCAAACCGTAAACGTGCCTGGTGCATTAAATGCTGCTCCAGGCTTTGGACAGGAAGAATATTATTCAAAAATTCCAGCAGTTTGTGTTTTTCAGCTTGCCTAATTCGGATTTTTCCAATTTCTTTTCTTTTTTAAGATTCTTTTCTTGGTTTAACCTTAAATGGCAATCCCTAATCTACCCTTACTTTGTTAGAAAGGTTAGGAATTGTTAGAAATGTCAGGAATGTTAGGGCTTTCGTTAATTTTCTAGCGAAAATAGTAACGACTTCAAATTGGAGCACTTACAGTGCTCAGCGAGAAAAATCGTGGTCCGGGTCGATTTGGCTGGATTCGAATTTCCTTCTTTGATAGGGTTTAGGGTTCGTTCTTTCTTTGGCATCTATTTAACCCAATTGATAGCCAATATTGTGTGTACTTGTGTAATAGTAACAGAATATCTATAGAGAGTCTGTGAGATAAACAGGAGAGCCTAGGGCAAGGCGGGGCGGCCTTGGGGTGCCCTTAGGGGCATTCATTGGATGGCCAGAAAGCATGTCTTTGGTGATTGTGTGAGGGTGTGGGCTTAGAGTAAAATTATTTTGGTGAGTCAAAATATGTTCACTATTATAACACGACAGATATGTGATTATAGTGAATATTTTGGCTTATTAGTGCCCCCCAGATGTAGTACGTTCGGCGGATGAACTGGGTGGACAATTGTGTGTTTCTTTCTTTAATGCTTACATATGATTATTGCATGGATGTTGACACTCGCCTTTGATAACCGGTATGAGACAGTACCCTATGATAGACCGCAATTACACAACAGATACATCTTGAGATCAGCTAAGGATAGGATTAGCTGGAGATTCTAATTGCTTTAGGTACTAGACACCTGATTTTATGGTTGAATGGGATCATACAGTGTCTTAGCTAACAATTGGAAATACGATACTGGCAATGTGTTTGGATTAACCTCTGGATGAATGAACACTGAACCTAGATTTTTCTTGCTTTACTTATTACTCCCACTTCACCATATTCAGATTATTTTGGGATATTCTACCTAAAGAGTCTACTTTTAAGAATTATGCCTTTAATCTTGATAACCTTACATGTTACTCCCTTTGTACTAGTAAGATTATTTTGAGGATTTTCCTCTTGAAGAGTTTACTTCCAAAAATTGTGCCTTCAATCTCAGTAACCTTTCAACTTTACCCTCTGCATGTCCACTCAAATATATTATTAATAGTAACCAACTACAAGGATGCTAAGATCTGCCTTAATTTTTAAACTTATCCTGCCTCTTGATCGTTAAAATGGGAGTTATTATGATAACTATATTGGTAGGAGGTTTGCATTCCTTCTATGCTTATCCAAATATTCTTCTTATGGCAGTTGCCGTCACATTATGCTTGTTGCTGATGTTCTGGTTTATTTGAACTATATTTGAAAGTACATTGAATAGCGGCTTGACTCTACTTAACTTGATAACATATATTCGTGAAAAGGCACAGTTTCTGTCTTTGTGCATTTCTATAATAGAGATGTGTTGGTACCATTTTAACCTTTTCAATCATACTACTCATGAGAATAGAACCCAGACTTTATACACTCTCTGTCCCATCTGAAACTTCCATTTTCTCAATTGTAGATGTTTTATTTGGATGTCCTTTTTCTAAAGTTAACTACCGTCCCATGTTATACTAATCTATTCTATGTATCATATCTACTGATTAGGTTGTTGGTTAATAATTATATAATGATCACTCAATGGCTAATAGATTGAAAAAAGTCCTTGTCTTTTGGGAAAGGTCATTTTCCAATGGGCTAGAGGAAGTTCTTTTTTTTTTTGTATTTAATAGTCAAAACACAAAGTACTTCCATTCCAGAGAAAAGAGTCGCCTTTGACTACTCAAACTTCTTAAGGTTGTAATTTTACTTGCTTGAGCCTTCATGACAACAACAACAACAATAAAGCCTTAGTCCCAAAATAATTTGGGTCGGCTAACATGAATCCTCATATGTCATCGTGAAAGAAAAAATATAAATAGATGTTATACGCCGGTGGGACTCGAACCCAATCGCCTGATTAGAAGTCAGACGCCTTGTCCATTAGGCCATGGGCGCTGCTTTGCTTGAAACTTCATAGAAATGCACTAAAATAATCTCCTTACTAGGAACTCGATTTTTATTTTTATTTTTGGGGGTGGGGGTGGGGGAGAAAATGGCCAGTGCGACTCATTTTTTTTAAAATGGATGGAGTACAAAGTATTGGTTCTCTATCATTTGGTTTGTTAGCCAACGTCTTGCCAACTAATAAACTTTTGAATAAGTGTGAAGCCCATCAAGTGCTTAGAAACAATGCAACAACACCTACGCCTTGGTCCCAAAATGATTTGAGGTCGGCAAGTGCTTAAAGAGAACCAGAAAGGGAACTTCAAATGAGATATTGAGGCAATAGGGGAGACAATATAAGCTGTTCATATTTAGCAATTCTGGATGGACAAACCTGTGCAAGCCACCATGCTGGAGTTTCAATAAGTATGTTACAAGGACTTTAATTCAAAGTCATGCCGATGATGTTAAAACTGGCAGTATTTTCCCTGTCTCGGTCGCATGAATTTTCAATTGCTATTGTCTCACATATACAGTAATCATACGTAACATAGAACCTTTCTACATTGATGGGAGCTAATACTACTTTCAGTTTGAAATATCCATTTCAATAGATTATATTTTTACTTTGTTCCATAGATTCTTCAAATGTATCAGGCACTTGTATTAGACTCAACTCTGTAAAAAGAGCATAGAATGTTTAGACTTGAATTGGATATTTTATTAGCTAATTTATAACTAACATGTTGATCCATTGACTCTGGTTATCAACAATTTGCTTAAAAGGTAACATGTCTTTGATAATAGATTATGAAATGCTATGTAATTCCAGGGAAAGAAATAAAATCCAGTTATATCTATGACAATTTTGTCTTTTCTACGTGTCATTAAATTCTGAGGTTAGTCCAATGGGAAGCTGCACATTGCAATCTTAGATCACCAAATTATAAAGCTTGCTTGATTCTGAAGCTACCATTGTCTTTTAAGTATCTCAGCAAACTTGTTGCCTAGTACGACACTGCACCAGCGTTTGGATACTTCTGTAACTAAGACTTGTTGCCACTAGGCAGTTGAATATTTGTGCGTGAATCTGATTGCTCTTTTTTTTTTTTCCACTGTGTCTCAATTATAGTTCGTGAAATGCTGTCATGTACCTATATTTTGTTGGTTCTGTGTCTCCCAATTTACAAGCTTGCTGCCATTTTTCATCCCTCTAATGCCAGGAAGCCTTGCTCCGGGTATAAACTAAAGGAGATCACTGGAAGCAAGATATTTGCACCTGGTGGGGAAGATACTACACAGGATTCCACCACCTCTGATTTTTATTCTAGTAACAGGACTTCAGTGCGTATTGTTCAGGTAAATTGTTACAAATTCCATCCCAAAATGAATGTAAAAAAAAAAACACTCAAATTTGCTCATGATCAAGAACAAATTTGATATTCTTTTGGGACGGAGGTAGTAGTTCTTAGTGAAGGTAGAATGTTTCAAAAAACAACTTTATCAGAAATTTCCCTCGTGGATTTCTCCCTTAGATCTACATCTTCTGATTTTCAGAATGTTACAAATGGAATTAGTCAGATATCCTTCAGTCCTGAGGAGGATGTTTCTCCAAAGAAGCCTATTTCTCTCCCCGAGGTGGCAAAGCAGCGTGAATTAAGTGGAACACTTGGTGATTCAGATATTAACAATAAGAAACAGTCGTCAGATGCCAAGTGCAAGGAACTTAGTGGGCATGACATTTTTGCCCCTCCTCCAGAAATTCTCCCTCGATCTACTGCACGAACCATCGAACCAAAACTAACCAAAGTCGTGGAGGAACCACCTGCACCAAGAAACGTGCACACATCTGTAAGAGTTTCTAATGTAAGTCACTTTTCCAACACTCGTGAAGTGGCGAAGCCACATAGAAGGATGGGGGTCACTCGACCCCCTTCACTTTTGAGTAATGTCATTTTAGTACCCCTAAACATTGGAAGAAGACACTAAAAATATTATGGTCTTTTTCGACCCCCTTTATTTTTTTTGTTAAATTTATACTGTGATTTCATTCTGGCCCCCCTTTTATTCCAAATTTCTTTTCCCTCCGTCCCACTTTAAACTTAAAAAAAAATGGGCTCAAATTTTACTAAGAGGGATATTTTTATTAAAAAATATATAGAAAGTTGGGTAGGGTTTTGTGAGTATAGAAAGTGGGTAGGAGAGAGAAAGTGGGGTAGAGAAGTGAACAGTTGTTGTCTGGCATGTGGAGGCCATGGAATAAAGACGTATTATATAATCTTTCCATTCAATGAAGTTTAAAATGGGACACCTTTTTGGGAATTTTTTGAAGTTTAAAGTGGGACGGAAGGAGTAAATGATAAGTAATTTTTCTTTTCCCAAGCAATCATGACCCCTTCTCAAAAATTTGCTGCTTCGCCACTGATTCATATGTCCATGTTTTGATGAACACACACACACATTAATCTTGGAGAAAATTTTGGGGGAAACCTGTTTCTCCCTAAGTTATAAAAAGTCCTGTTTTTAAATATATCGACTTGGTGTTTTAAAGCCTAAACTCACTGTTTTTAAGCTTAAACTCGCTATTTTATTTTCTAGCTTAAACTCACTGTTTTAACGCCTAAACTCACTATTTTTATTTTCTAGGTATTTTAAGTCCTAAACTCAATGTTTTAAGGTCTAAACTCGATATTTTTAAGGATGAAAAGTGGTTTTTTATAACTTAGGGAGAAACAGATTTCCCCTAAAACTTACTCTTAATCTTGTTTACTTTTTCCGTATATAGCCTGCTGGAGGACAGAGTAATATCATGTTTGGTGAAGAACCAGCAGGGAAGGCAACAAAGAAAATACATAATCAAAAGTTTGCTGAGTTGACTGGGAATGATATTTTCAGAGGAGACGTATCTCCTGGCTCTGCTGAAAAACATTTGAGTATGGCAAAACGGAGAGAAATGAGTGGCAGCAATATCTTTGCTGATGGTAAGGCAGCACCTAGAGATTACCTGGGTGGCGTTCGGAAGCCTCCTGGTGGTGAGAGCAGCATTGCCTTGGTTTAGTTTTTTCAGGTGCGGCTCACGCTTACTTGTGTGAGTTTTATGTTAAACTTAACAAGTATGAGTTTTTTATTATATGGTAATAGGAACTAAGTTTTCTATCGTTCGGCATTGTTGTATAATTACATTTTAGTGTTATGTTAAGTTCATGTGAATGGTTGGCTAATTGATAGCAGTTTATTCTCTCTTTCTAGCTGTATATTTACTTCATGCTTTCTCAACATCAGTAAAGTAGAGGGTCACTCTACTTTACTAGCTCCGTTTCATAATAATATACTCCCTCCGTCCCAGCAGAGTGTAAACTTTTGGTCAACTTTGACCAACTTTGACCAATAATTTAAGGCCATAATAATGATCCTAATAAAAATTTAAAAATTTGTTATTGTATCACGCTTAATAATATTAACAATAACATTTTTTGGATTTTTATTAGGATCATTATATTATTTTTTTCAAATCAATTTCCAAAGCTGATCAAAAGCTTACACCTACTGAGATTTAACTGAGGGAGTATGTATTTAACTTGTCAAAAAGGAACGTGCTTTATTTGTTTTTGTTTGCATACTATTTTTGTTGAAATTGCACCGATGTTATTTCCTTGTTTGGAAATGTGTCATTCATTTTAATTTTAGGATGTGTCTCATTTCTAAAAGAAACTAACAATAGCGTAGATTAAAGAGTTACAAAAAAGTTTTATAAATGTACAAGTAAGTGAATCATCATCCATTAAAAATATTTGACTTCTCAATTAGAACTGTTTTTTTCCAACAGAAAGAGTAGTTCACTTTATAGTTACACGAACAAACATTAACATCCGCCATTTCTCCTAAATAAAGGACCTGAGATTTAGGGGTGTAAATGGTTTGGTTTGGGAAAATTTACGGATCGAATCACTAGTAATCAGTTTAAAAAAATTTCAAACTGAATCGAACCATGAAAAAAATTCAAACCATACCAAACCGCTATGGTTAGGCTCGATTTAGTTCAAATCGCGATTCAATTATTTGGTTTAAACCACGGTTCGACCGTGGTTTATACCATGATTTATACTACGATTCAAACCACGATTCTTATCGCAGCTCATTATCAAATTTGTTTAAATTTTCCGTGATCACGGATGAAGAGCAAAATATGCGCGTGTTTGAGTGGAAAGTCGGAGGAAGAGAGAGACTAGAGGAAGAGATAGGCCAAATGAAGAAAAAAACTTTACAATGTCGATTGTGGTGAAAACTTGGTTATTTATGTATCGCAATAAAGATAACAAATGATGAAATTTGATGATGCCAAAATCGTCAAATCAGCCCAAATTCAAGCGATGAATGCTCCGGTGATTGCAAGACCTGAAAATAAGAGAAAACACGTAAACTAAGCCGGGGCGGATCCGGCTAAAGGCCCTCCGGCGTGAGAGTAAGTTCACGGTTTGTATGTGAGAAACTAAATTGACAGAGTTTCTGCTATGTAAAAAGTAACGTACCAAATAATGAGTCATGGGCCTTGTATTTATAGGGATGGATTGATAGAATCCATGTTGAAGTGAACTTGTAAAGAGATAAGATATAATCCTAAGAGAATTATATCTGTTAAAGAGTCATTGTTTGACTTGGATTGGTGTTGATAATTGTAATCCTGATTGGATCATAACTGTAGAATCCTTGTTTGATAAGGACTGTGTAATCTGCTAGCCGGAACGCCGAGGAACAGAAATGTTTTATCTCGGCCTTGGCAAGTAGGCCGAGGTGAATGATTCTGCTTCCTCGTTATTTGGTGCTTCGGGTAGCAAGGTAACATGCCGGGGTAAACAAATCTATCTCCTCGGCATTTTATGGTATGCCGAGGTAAGAACTTTCCTCTCCTCGTCACATGATGATATCTCAGAGTATGATGGCACAAACATGATGATATAAGGTCGAGGTGGATGATCCTCGTCATACGAGGAAAGTGTTCCTCGGCCTTGATACTTGTGTGATGGATTATGTTTATGGCCCAATCCATTTGGGCCCAGCTCGAACAAGCCCATGTTCGTATCTCGGTTTATACAGCCCATGTTCGTATCTCGGTTTATACCGTTCAGTGGCCCCCGACTTTCTAGCTCGGCTTAGGACGAGTAGAAAGTCATCTCGTCCTCGGCTTATAGGATACGAACAGGTTTTGACACGTCTCCTCGGCGTCTCTTCATTATCTGACGGTTAATATTCTCATGATTACACGGGGCCCCCATGCCTTGTCACACTTTGGAAATCGTTACGCATTTAATTTAGGGGGCGCCAGACCCGGATTTTAGCTTTACCCATGGGTTTGACCCGATTAAGGGGTTATAAAAAGCTAAAACCCTTCTCATTTCACTCTTTACCGACCCCAAGCATTTGAGAGAGAATAGCAAGGTTCAGGCGACAACATTCCGGCGATCTTAATCTTGTTCAAACCCAGTTTCCGGCGAAGGTCTCTTTCTCCGGCGGTGTTGATTTCATTGTGATTCCAACCGTTTCTGTAAACTCAGGTATGAAATTCCTTCTTTTTTATGCATTTCGCTCCTGATATTGATCATTCTAGGGTTTTTAGGAGAAATTGTGGATGAGTCAAGAAAATGAATTGCATTTGTTGAAGATTGAAGCTTTTCTTCACAAATCTCTGTCTTTAACTCCCAAAACTTCAAGTCTTTGATTTTCTTTGCATTTTGTTGTACTTCTTTGAATATTGAATGAACTCCCCCTTTAATCTTTGATTCCCCTTAGCAATGGCTCGTTCTTGGGACCATTCCCCCCGATTCCGTTACGGATATCACACCGGCAACCTGAGGGTTTATCGGAGGGAGAGAGGTCCATGGTTGATGCTCACCTTGGATGACATAGGAAAGATGTTGAGGGGTTATGGCCGTACCTGGATGTTCATCCAATACCCCGATAGCACAAGAATAGATCGAATTGATTCGTCAACTCGTAATATTGTGTTGCTTGAGAATAGGGCCGAGATAGTGGAGCACATCGAACTGTTCTATCCGGCCTCAGATCGTGAAATGCGTGAGCGTTTGAGTGGTAAGGCTCCCTCCTCGGCCTTATGAAATGACGAGGAGGGGAATCTCCCTTCCCCGTCCTAAGATCAGCCATCGACGAGGTAACTAACTTTGTCTTCTCGTCCTTATGCAGATATGACGGGAAGACGGGAAGAGAAGGAGAGCCCTCCTCGTCCACCAGCATAGTTGATGCCTTTGTGGAAGGTGCCCAGGCTGGTGCCCGCCTGGTTCGAAGAAGGGGAGGCCGAGGAAGAGGAGGCCTAGGGATAGGAAAGCGACAAGAGAGGGCCCCAAGGGCCGGGGATCCCATGCTGGAAAAGCTATACTCCAAATACGGGGTAGATAAAGCTGAGTACAGGTTAACTTATATGGGCAAGCTTGAGCTCAAGACGAAGAAGGAGGAGGAGAGCTTTTATTACAATCAAGATTATGTCCATTTCTACTTCAAACAGTTTCAACAGGGGCTTCGTCTTCCCTTGGACCCCTTCATCTGTGAATTTTTGGACGATGTAAGGGCGATCGGCCATCTTAGGAGCTAATGGTGCCCGGGTTTTGGTTAGCTTTATTGTCCTCTGCCGTAGCTTAGGGTATGAGCCGACCATGGGAGCCTTTCGGCATTTCTATAATGTCCAATTTGTCAAGGAAAGTTGGCTCCTCGTCATTAGGAGTGCATCCACAAAACCAAAGCTGCTTCTCCCCATGTCTAGCAAAGTCGCAGGCTGGGATAACCACGTCATCAGGGTTGAGAGTCGCCAAGGTTGGGAGTTCCAATCTCCTTGCAAGGATCCAACTTCGTCATTCCCTGTCCAACAATATGAGTGGACTCAGGCTTTAATCAAGCGTTTGGAGACATTTGCCGAGGTGGGGGTCCTTGATTGGTCGGTGATAGAATCTTCAGATCATTACTATATTCGGGGCGGGTACGATCTTAGGGAAGAAGGACGGGGTATCTCCCCTCGTCACCGTAAAGAGGGGGAGGCGCTTTAACGACTGGACAATTCACCCCGGCCTTGTATTTCATGAGGATTGTACTACGTGCAAGTCCCATCCCCCGGACCAATGTCTGGAAGAGATAAACATAGTTGGATGTAAATATTTAACTCTTGGTACTTGGTTATTTTTTGGATGTTCCTTCTTCTGCTCGTATTTGACCTCCTCGTCTTTTTCTTTGCAGATCTAACCCCTGAGGAAGAGGCCGAAATGTCTACGAGAAGGTTGAGCCCCATGGAACTGGTGAAGCAAAAGAGGAGGCTGTGCAAGAAGTCTGGCTTGGTGGAGAGACGGGAGGAAGCCAATGCCCGTAACTTGGTGCTTAATGTGCAGGGTGATCAACCCCTTCCCCTCAAACTGCATGGGGAGGTAAATGCCGAGGAAGCGGCAACTGAGGAACAAACCAACCCATCAACTGTAGAGGGGCATAGCCTCCATGTTGATGCCGAGGAAGAAGTAGCCGAGGAAAGAGGACTCGTAAGCCGACGTTCAGGCTCCAAGAGATCCCAGGCAGCCAGCACTGAGGAGCCCGTAGCTAAGAGGGCAACTGTTGGTGGGGCCCCCAATGTTGAGGCTCCTCCCCCCTTATCCATTCAGGCCATCAAAACTGATGAAGAGGTGTAAGTGCTCCAATTTGAGTTGGTAGCTTTTTCGTTAGAAAATTAACGAAAGTTTTAACATTCCTAACATTTCCTAACAATCCTAACTTTTCTAACAAAGTGAGGGTAAAATGGGCATTGCCACTTTAAGTTAAACCAAGAAAAGAATCTCAAAAAGCAAAAGAAATTAGAAAAATCCGAATTAAGAAAGTTGAAAAACAGCTTCAGTTTGAATTTTAAAAAGATTATTCTTCCTGTCCAAAAGCCAGCACTGTAGCAGATGAACAGTGCACGCGTCGATCCTTGTCCGCGCGGATACGTTTGATTCTCACAGTGTCCTATAAATTGAACCCTCCTCTCTCAGTTTACACAACACAATTTGATCATAGCAACGAAGTTCTGGCGAAATATAGAGAGAAAACAGTGGGAATCCCTTGATTGCCACCATTTTCTCTTGAATCTTTCCCAATCTCACTCCAAACACAAATCCAAACATCAAACCTTGATACTCCTCAAGCCAAACACCAAATCTTGATACTCCTCAAGTCAAATTCCAAGCCTAGGAAGATAGGGTGTCACCATTGGTAAAGCCCTCCTTCTCAAAACCCTAAAATTCACTTTTGACTTCTTGTTCATCTTGTTCTTCTTACTTGGATCTACTTGATGTTTAGTTTAACTTGAGTTTTGACCCAAGATGGTCATCTTGAAGTTCATCTTCATGAATGACCATCTCAAATGGTCTATATTTTAAATCTCTAAATTGATTTTTTCTCTTTAATTTCATTTCTACAAAATATCCCCTTTCCCTTTGCAAAGGACATGTTTAAACCCCATAAATTCCCCAAGGATGAATTGAATATGATAACCACTCAATAAAAAGTAGTGGTATCAAGTCTAGGGATGAAAATGGGGTGAACATAGATGCAAATCCCCCAAAATCACATTTTCCCTCAAGAACATCTTGCTGTCCAGTAGCATTGTTCTGAGACCTCAGTCCATTTTCTTATTTTTTGGACCCAGTAAAACTTGGAATTGGGTGTTGACTACAAAACACTTTTTGTAGCCAACATCCAGATCTTTCCAGAAATATTTTTATTTTATTTTTTGAGTAAGTAAAACTCCTTTTTTCAATTTTTCTTTTAGAGGCCAGTTCATCAGCTTCTGGAAATCCAGATTTCACATCTGAGATTTCCAGAAGGTTTTGACCCCTCAAATTACTTCCAAAATGGAAAGTTTCTTTGCAGAAACCCTATTTAGGGTGTTTTAAGAAACTTTCATTCTCGGACTTTCCCCAGATTCTGAGGTTTTGAAGCCTTTAAGTCCATTTCAAAGTCAAGGGTCAACTGCCTTCTTTCATTCTGGCAGAATTGCTTTTCAAATCCAAAAATCTTTTGAGTGCCAAGACTCGACCCAAAAATCATACCAAAAATCTTGGGGATTGTTCAAAGTCTTATAAAGAGTTCCCTATTTTTGTTTTTCTCAGTTTCAACTTATTTTGGCCAAAACACACATACACACACACACAAATGATTTTCAGCTTGGAAGACTCGTTTTACGAGGCGCGTCGGGTGCACACTAACGTCCTTCCCGACGCGTAACATGACCTCCGAACCTAAATCTCTGATCTCGGGCTTTTTTCAAAGTTTTGGCCCTCAAAATTAAAATGGCGTGGCGACTCCGTTTTCGTTGATTTTTTCAAACACAAAAATGGAAAAATTTTCGGATACACATCATCACAGTGGCGACTCCGCTGGGGATTTTAAGCTTTTTCTAAAAAAAAAAATGATGATATTTGGTATATTGGTGGAAATCATTAAACTTCCCGTTATCGCCTCCTAACACGAGTCGGGGATAAATTGTGGTTTAACAATCCCGCGTACCGGTATCATCGTTTTCAAAAAAAAAAAGAAAAAGCTTTTGAGGGTCAAGCTTCCGTCCCGGCATTAAAAATCATTTGTTGTGTGTGTTGATTTTTGCACATTTTTCGTGTTGTTTTGGCCGCCTCAGAAAAAGTCAAAATTTTGACTGTCGGAATCATGTACCTAACTGTTGGAATTTTTGTGCTTATGTGCTCATGTGTGCATTTACTTTCAAAAAAAAAAGTTTTCAAAAAAAATGGAATTTCAAAAAAAAAAAAAGAGAAAATTTTCAAAAAAAAAATCATGCATCATTCTTTTTAAGACACATAAAAAAAAAATTCTATTTTACTCAGAAAAAGAAGATAGACTGCTTGCACACTACGCGCACGTGACCGTACACTGCACACTACGTCCCTAACCCGGGGAAATCCTTGTCGCGGTCCGTTTGGTCTTATTACGCCTCTCGGATGAGCACAGGACTACCCAAACATCCCATGGAGCCTCGTGTCGACCATGCACTTTTCCGTGACACACTTTGTCCGAGATCCGGTTGGTTTTTAGTCTGGTCTGTGTCATGCCCTGTCTGTGTATAGACCTTTCCTTTCAAGCCTTTGTCGGCATACCGACTCAATATCTTTCGGGGACCCTAATCAGTCGAAGTTCTGCCGGTTTTTCGCCGCAGACTTTGACCAAGATATTGACCGGCGCCTTGACTTCGGCTCGATCGGCACAAATTATACACTCGACTCCCAAAGATGACACTGAGTCATCAAGGATTAATGATTATTCCATGCCTAATTACGGCTTAACTGACGACAAGTCAAGATCAATTGTGGACGCTTATCAGTCCGAACCATGCCGACTTTTTGTCGAGCCCTCGGACATCATCTTGACTCTCGACGTCAGCTTTGTCCGTAATTTACATCGAATGCTCGTTAAGACTCGATTACCCGCCAGACTTTTAGGATCGTTTTTCTTTTCGGTCGGTGGGACCCGCTTGCCCTATAGGACCCTCGCCCGGGCCGTCCCACCCTGGGAGGTCGAAATACAGGTGGAATACGAGGGGCTTATAGACGTAGTGACGGGGCCCACTGATCCAGGAATCAGAGTAGTTTGCGAAAAAGAAGAGCAATCTTTTCCAACCGATTAGGTTAATAAAGCATGTTTTAAGTAAACAAGAACAAATAATTGCATGTTGCATGAGCCTTGAGCCCAAACACCTACCCTCCTTCAAATCCCACCATCTGAACCCTCGTGTCTTTCCCCCGCAGCTCCGCACAAAGCTTGGTTTCGGGCACCGGTCACCGATTGATCGCTTGGGAAGAGTCAAGCGCATCGTCGCCTTCACCGTTTGTTCCGACTCCGGTTTCGGGATGTTCGCGCAACCGGTAATGATGGGGAAAATGTCACTCCGCCTCCCGTGACTCCTCAAATGTAACAAAGAATGGAATCGGTTAGCCGAACGTATGAGAGTGCGGCAAGAAGCACAAGGAACAGCCTTTATGGAGGCTATCAAAAGCCATGGATTGGCCGCCGCCTCAACCCGGATGGCACCTTCACTGTGGAAGAAGAGGAAGACCACAATCCCGCTCTTGGTCAACCCGACTACCCAGGATGCCACCACCGGCCTCCCACGGTACTACCACCGTGAGCCCATGCTCCTCGATCCCTAGGTCGCCCGGCTCCCAACCGCACCACCGGATCCATGCAGCCTGACGGACGAGCCGCCCGCAATGCCTCAGTGGGGACAAAGTCGCACGAAATGCCTTCCCATGGTTGGGGATACCCCTAATGCCACAAAGCAAATTGGGATCCCGCCTCGCCTGGGACCAATCAATCCGGACTTTCGCAAAGAACGGTTTGGAATGCCACCACAGCTTTGGTTCGGGGCAACAGTCCAGAGCCCCTCCTCGTAATGATGCTAGCCTCGCTTGCTCCTCATACGGCCTTCCGCAAACCCATTTCTCACTCAGGGTTCAACGGGTTACCAAGCCCCCATCCCCGCTTTCATCGAATCACCAGACCACAAGATCCTCTCGGTTATGCATCCTTGCCACAACCAGCCATGCAATTCAACAACCAGGACAAAGCAGCTCGCACTTAAGCCTACTTATGGGCCTCACTCCGAAATCCAAGCCATCTCGGCTACCTCAGATCCGCCTCCATCTTCTCTCGCCGATTGGAAGCCAACAAAGCAAGTCGCCGGGTTCTATCCCTTGCCCAAGCTCCTACCTACACTCCCTGGTAATTTGGGCCAAGGACAAGTGTTTTCACCTATGCCCCGAGTATGGTATTCCTTCCACCAATGCACCACCAACAAGCTAGTCCTCTTCCCGGCTCAAATATCGGCTCAGAATTCCCGCTCCACCTTCGATCCCCAATTGGCTTGGTTTATGGAGCAACACAAGGAAATGAAAGCACACGTATTAAGCCGAATTGATCGCCAAAAAAGAACACCGCTCTTCGGCCTGCGTATCCCGACTCGATTGTCCCCCTGCCTCACAAGTTTGTGATGCCCACTCGGGAATTGTTTGACGGGAGTGCATGCCCTAAAACTCACTGGGACACCTATACTTTGGCAATGAAGGCTAAGTGGATGCACAAACCAAACATTGGTCGATTACTTTAGTCTCTCTTTGAAGTCGTGGGCTTTGAAATGGTTTTTCCGATTGCGGCACTGAAGCTGGCTACTGGGAATGACAATTACCAAGACTTTCCTGCGTATAAGTACAAAGCCAACTTGGAATGGGAGACAAACAGAGTTGACTCCGCAAAACAACGATGCAAACGCCCTAATGAGAATATTGGGGATTTCTATAAGAGGTGGAACTTAAAGCTCAGTGAAATGGCCATTCCTCCTCTCGACGAGGAGCAGCTTAGACATCTTTCGCCATGCTTGAAGCCGCATTTGAGAGCTTCCCTCACCACTTCCCTACGCCGACTTGCGTGCAATGGTTAATTCCGGGGCTAAGTTTGAAAAGGCTTACAATCAAGCTCGACCGCCGCACCCGCCACGGATATCGGGCTCCTCCCTCCAACACTACTCTCGCCGCTAAAGGCAAAGAGGCGATCGGCTACGCGGACAGATCAGAACAATGCCACTTCCTTTGTTCCCAAGAAGCCCGACGCATCTGCATCCCGGCTCCAAGACTTGAGAAACCTTGGAATGCCTTTTAAGCGATATCTTCGCAGGATTGGTAAAAGAAGATTTGCTCCGGCCTTTGATAATTATCGCCCAAGAAACCCCAACGCTCCTTTGGATACCTCCAAGCATTGTGCCTTTCATCGCACTACGTGGGCACTGGACGTGATGATTGCGTCCCCCGAAGAAGGCAATCCAAAATTTGATTGAGCAAGGGAGGTTAGAGATGCCCGAAGGGCCTAATACCATCAATAACCCGCTCCCTAACAACATGAGTGTCAACATGGTCGAAGTTTGGTGATCCAAGACTCATGTGGGCATAATGGAATTTGACTTGCTTTGTGAGGTTTTCCGGTGAATCACTATCGCAGCGGCTGAAAGTGGTTGGATTAAGAAAGAGATTGCCAAGGAAATCCCGATGGAAAGGTCTCGCAATAGCTCCTGCCTCCAGGCCGAAGAATAGATGCATGGTTCAACAAAGCAAAGAGCTGCTAGATGGGGGCTACCTATCTTTAAAATAGTCTTTTGAGTCAACCTTCGTAGGTTCTAGTACTTTTCTTTCACCTAAGTCCTTCCCGGACATTTGTCGTTGTAAGTCCATTTTGGACATAGTGGTTAAATGCCTAACTTTTAATATAAGTCTTTTTTCTTTTCTTGCTAGACTCGAGACATCACTTGCGCACCCACGTGCTACACTTAATTGAAATGGTTTTATCCAAAATGATCACTTGTGCCGCTTTAACCACTAATTCTTCGAAAATGATTAATATTTAAACTAATCTGGAGTGAGAAAACCAATTGATATCCTTTCTCAAATGGGGGCTTACCAACTCCCCATCTTGCATCTCATATGCTCACATCCCTTTCATCATCATCATCTCGTTGCTCGATGAATTTGCATGGATCTTTTCTCATATAAAGTTTAAGCAAGCAATGAAGACTTAAATCTCGTTTAGATCATCCAAGAGGGATTGCGGTTGAAACCTTTCACCCATAGGAAAGCCATTACCTCACCCTCACTAAACACTACCCTTTCATTTCCAAGATCGGCGTGTTTTGAAACCCGGTTTAGCCATCATTTTTGCTCCATACCGAGAGAAAGTCCAAGCGAGCCCAAGAAGTTAGCTTCGAGAGTCGGCGATGCGCAAAATATCTCAAGCCATGAAGGAAGGACAAAGATAATCCTCAACTCCTCGTGAAGCTTTCCAAGTCAAAAAAAAAAAAAAAAACAAAAAAAAAAAAAAACAACAAAAAAAAAAAAAAAGAAACAAAAAAAAAGAGAAGGATTTTAAAATCCTCACAATCTCGGATATAATTCCAAGCTCCTCAGAAGCCTTCCAAAAAAAAAGAAGAAGAACTCAAAAGTCCCCGACATCTCAAGAAGCTCTCCAATGATCAAAAAGGAGCCCGAATTCTCGCAAGATCGCAAAAAGTTGTCGGTAGCAGTTCTGGACTTCCTCTTATCATTGCCTTAAACCAATCCCAAGCCATCCTCTCAATTTTAGAGGATACTCCCATCACCATTACCCTTGCCCTTGGCCAAGTCAAAATCTCGACCTCTCATTCTTGGAGGCAATCAATCTTCCTCGCCATAGATTTCCCAAACACATCCCCGCGAGCCAACCTCTCATCTTTAGAGGTTCAGCCAAGAAAGGCCTAGCCGACCTCTCATCTCAAGAGGTCATAATCTCCCAAATCACCCGATAGCCGATCGAAGCCCGGAAACCCAACTACAATCCCTACCGGATAGCGCCATTCTAATATCCTCGATGTCAGGATCAAATTAATGCTTCATTGCTTGCTTAAATTGGAATCTAATCCATTTTGGTTCAAAATTACCAATCAAAGATTGTGCAAATTCAACCCTTCCCTTCATGTGAGCATATTTCATTTCTCCTCACAAACACTTGCCGTGGATGTCCCACTGGGGCTTCGCATCCGTGTCTTTCATGGACACTCTAAGGGGATATGTTATTCAATCCTCCAAATCCTCAAAATCCCCAAAGGTCCTCGACCCTCGAATTTCAACATTCATTCTCTTTTCATTCGGGATAGGCCCGAACTACGGCGACCCGAGCTCTTCATAATGGAGGAACGTAGGCAACCGTAAATGGTCCTGGCCGAAATCACAAACAAATCTCAAAAAAATCCGGTCTCATCAAGGATCGTCCCTATACACTTTCCGCCCTTCCAAGCTTGATTTTCGATATCGCTGGTTTTCTCCTTGTGATTAATCAAAATATTTGTTCATATCAGATTTAGGGATTGAATAACCCGAACATTAACAAAGGGTTTTAAGCAAATTTTGATCATCATGAATAAGACAAGTTTTCAAGTGTCTCGACAAGTCTTCTCTCTCTCCATCATAGTGGAAATAGAGCCAAACACTGTCTTTCTCGTCTCAGGGGCTTCCATACACTTTTCCACACCTTTGTGATGCTTATACTCTCTCAAAAGAGTCAAACCAAAAGCGAGAGTGTCATACACAAATTCGGGAGACATTCCCATCTTTCAAAAGATATGCCCCCGCACGTGAACATTTCGAGTCTTGTCCAAGAATCGGTTGACTAAGGTCCGAAAAGATGGGTTCTCTCGTAAGACTACTCGAATTTCTTCATGTCGGGGCTTGCTAAGCGGTTCTCCTGTGTTCTCCCCGTAGCAGCCTTCAAGCCGGGGCTTATATAGTCATCTTTGGGTCCACGTTGGGTTCTTCACCACGAGATAGACTCGCCAAATCGCTTCTTCAAAATCTGGACTTTGCCTACTCAGATCCGGGCTTTGTCAAGATGGTCTTTGGACCCGATTTTATCAAGTCGCAAGAAAGAATTTCAAACTCTTCGTAACTTGGTACACGGCAGCCTTCCCGTAGCATCGGAATTCAAGATCGTGGTTTCTCCCGCATTAGCAATTCCATCAAATCATCCTCCGACAAGGGTTTCGCCAAGGTCACAACTCATCCAAATGAAAGCAAGCTTCACTCGTATCAACGTTGGCCCTAAAGTCTGCCAAGCACGCCTTCAAATGACCAAGAACGAGAGGGAAAGTTTCAATCAAGACCCGGATCCGAATCCAATCTCATCAAGATTGAGGTCCATGTGATATTGCCGACAAAACCTCACCAACAACCGCCGTTTAAATCGCGATCAAGGGTTCTCATCCCCCAGCTTGATCAAAATCGCTCCAAGCAAGCCTCGAGGATACCCATACGCATCCCCACTAAAAATCTCCCAAGGGCTCATGTAGCATGCGCAAAACTTGAGTCAATAGGAATAATCCTAAATCATCGAAGATCATAAATCATAATTTTCACATACAGAAGCTTAGGCTGAGTGCATCTTTCGAAAGCAAGTAAATGCATCATCCCACGTAATCATTTTTGGTTCCATAAGTGCATGCTGTCATCATGAATGCCATATATGCATCTTCCTCTTCACATTAACGAATGCAGAGGTGAACATGAAATCAAATCCCCTTTTTTTTTTTTTTTTCGAGCAAGGATGATGATACTTCACCAAAGAGCGACCTCCAAGTGAATGGAAGACGCCCTCAGACATGCTAAGTTTCAGCAAAGAGCCAACTCCAGCGTCTCCAACTATCAGAGGCGACCTCGATGTCCACGAAATGGATGAAAACGGCCCCCAATGAAGACCACCTCCGATGTGTCTACAATTCGGTCGGGAGACGCCGAGTTCTCGAGTCTCTGAGTCGGTCGGGGACGCCCAAGTTCTCCCGAAATACGGAATCGGTCAGAGAGCGCCAAGTTCTCGAATGCAAATACAGTGGTCAGAGACGCCAAGTTCTCAGATGCCAGGTCGGTCAGACGCCGAGTACTGAAAGTACAATTTGGTCAGAGACGCCAAGTTCTCAAATACAAATTTGATCGGTAGAGGGCAGCGAGGTTCTCAAATCTGCAAATCGGTCCCAAGAGAGCGCCAAGTTCTCAAATAAGATGCGGACAAGACCGCCCAAGTTCTCCCGGATGAAATCGGTCAGAGATGCCCAAGTTCTCAAGTAATGCAAATCGGTCGGAGTGTCCGCAAATTCCCAAATTCCCCGAATATAATACGGTCGGGAGATGCCCAAGTTCTCCCGAAATCTGATATAGTCAAGGTGAAGGCGCGATCTCCAAATATTTACAGATCGTTCAGGGGACGCCAAGTTCTGGGATATCTGAATAGGTCGAGGGACGCCAAGTTCTCAGGATACAATGCGGTCAGAGACACCAAGAGTTCTGGACAAGAGTTCCCAATGTGAAGACAAGCTCAACAACTCAGACCTGCAAGGTTGACGATCGCCAAGCCAGATACGAGATTCGACAGAACTGCGCCTTCGAGGGTCAAAATGCCTCCAAAGATAGCAAATCGTCGGCAGAAACTGTCCCACGAACGGCAACCTAACAACTCTTCATCAACATCAGCCGTAGCCTCAGTCCTTCCGGCAGCTACAGGTAAGCACGCGCCACAGGTCTGAAAGCATGTCTTAATCAACTACTTTTCTAAAAGGACATTGTCAGTCAAATCTTAAGCGGCTTCCGGAGACGGTCAAACCTTAGGTGACTTCCCAAAAATAGTCAAACAGAGAGCGACTTCCCAAAAATAGTCGAGTCGTAGGGTGACTGTCGAATAATACCAAACCCAGCGTAGGCGACTTCCCAAAAATAATCATCAGGATCGAGTTCCCAAAATGGGGTGCCTACAAGTCTGTCAAACCGTAGGGCGACTTCCCAAAAATAGTCAAACCATGGCGACTTCCCAAAATAGTCGGGTAAAAACATGACGACTTCCCAAATAATGAGTCAAATCCAGGGTGACTTCCCAAAATAGTCAAACCGTAGGGGCACTTCCCAAAAATAGTCAAACCGCAGGCGGCTTCCCAAAAATCGAGCAATGTAAGGCGGTGTCCCAATGAGTTCAAGTGACACCAATAGCGATCCAGGACGGCTTCCCAAAAAATGAGTCGAATCTCTCGGGTGACTTCCCCGAGAAAGCTTGATAACCCAATCCATGAGTGACTCCAAACCAGAACCTGAGCGACTTCCCCAAAATCAATCCTGGCGACTCCAGATCGCTCCGGTCATGGCTTGGCATTAGCTTCCAAAGATAGTCGTAAGCAGTACTTCAAATAGCCTCCATCCAGGGAAGACCTCGACTTAGGTTCTACTCCTGAACTAAGTTCCCATTTAGGTTCATACTCTGAACAAGACCCAAATTCGTACTCTGAAACTAGTAAGTTCCCATAGGTCAAACTCTGCAATGACTTCCAAGCAACCTAGGCGACTTCCAGAACTAGATCCCGTTGATTCGTACTCTGAACAAGACTCAAGCTTAGGTTCAGTACTCGAACTAAGTCCCATTTGGGTGCTCCATACTCTGAGATTTCAGTGGAGTAACTCGACTCCCAGAACCATCTGAGTCAAAAGTTAGTACTTCCGGAAACAGGCCTCAATTGGTCAGGGGCGACTTCCCCAAAGTGTAAGTCTCCTATACGACCAACTAAGCCCATTTAGGGATTCCATACTTGAGCCCAGAGCGGTCGTGCTTGGCGTACTCTGAATAAGCCCATTTAGGTTCGTACTCTGAACCTAAGACTCCCATTTAGGGTTCATACCTCAAAAGAAATTCAGTTAAACAGTGTAGGCGACTTCAGAAAATGGCCAATCTAACTTTCATCAAAATCATTCGAGGCGGACTCCCAAATGTAAATCTCCGAGTTCCCCAGAAAATAACGGTCGAACCAGCTTTTCATCAAAACATCGGCGAATCAGTGCCGACAGCGATAACGGTCACCTTTCCCCAAAATAGTCCAACCGGTTAAACGTAAGACCAATGTCCCCAGAAAGATCGATCCAAAACCCGTAGCGGAACCAGAATCTCGAGATGAGGTTTTGAGGTAGAACCGATTCAACTTGGGATAGTAGAGGTCTTTCATCTCATGAGTTCGACTCCGAAAATAGGTCATCCTTCAAAGCACACCGGCCGACAAATAGGCGACCCGTACTTGTTCCCGGCAGTTAAACGTAAAGGCTAACATCCCCAGAAAGTTCGCGCCTAAAAAGCCATCATCCAATCTCGAGAAAGACCCAACTCGAGCCGCTTGATTCCCGTCTGGGATCGTAGGTAGCCTATCGTGAAATTCAGCCGACGAGGTCATTCCTTGAGCATCCTATCAAATATGGAGCCAAAAGTAGCCGTCTGGCGATCCCCGCTTCCCTCGAAAGTCATGCGAGGGGCCATCTTCAAGGTCGAGCACCTAAAACGCCATCTCGATTTGCCCCTAGAAAGGTTCACGAGCGATAAATCCATCATCTCGGCAGACAAAAGTAGCTTTATCTCCAGCAGAGCGGACTACCTCAGGGACCTGGTCATTTCTATCCCCAAGTTTCTAAGCGGACTTTAGGAACTTCACCAAACCTAAAGATACCATCATCTCCGGGGTGAGAACTCCAAACGGCGGCTTGATTCCAACCTAAAAAATACGTAGATAGTTTACCAAAATAGAGTTCGGCCAAGATCACTTCTATCCTCAAATATGGATTCTTTGAATCATCAACGTGAGTCGAACAGGGATAAGTGCTCAATTTGGGTTGGTAGCCTAGACCAAGACGAAAGTTTTAACATTCCTAACATTTCCTAATAATCCTAACTTTTCTAACAAGTGTGAGGCAAAATGGGCATCGTTTAATTTTTAAGTTAAACCAAGAAAAGAATCTCAAAAAGCAAAAGAAATTTAGAAAATCCGAATTATATGTTGAAAAACAAAATTTTCCGCTTGAATTTTAAAAAGATTATTCTTCCCTGTCTAAAGCTAAAGATCAGAAAGTGTGTATGAACAAGGCACGCGTCGATCCCGTCCGCGCTGGATACGTTTGATTCTCAGCGCTGTCACTATAAATTGAACCCTCCTCTCTCAGTTTACACAAGACAATTTGATCATAGCAACGAAGTTCTCGCGAAATATAGAGAGAAAATGTACTGAATCCCTTCATTGCCACCATTTTCTCTTGAATCTTTCCTAATCTCACTTCCAAACACAAATCCAAACATCAAACCTTGATACTCCTCAAGCCAAACACCAAATCTTGATACTCCTCAAGTCAAATTCCAAGCCTAGGAAGATAGGATGTCACCATGGACAGCAAAGCCCTCTCTTCTCAAAAAACCCTAAAATTCACTTTTTGACTTCTTGTTCATCTTGTTCTTCTTACTTGGATCTACTTGATGTTTAGTTTAACTTGAGTTTTGAATTCAAGATGGTCATCTTGAAGTTCATCTTTATGAATGACCATCTCAAATGGTCTATATTTTAAATCTCTAAATTGATTTTTTCTCTTTAATTTCATTTCTACAAAATATCCCCTTTCCCTTTGCAAAGGACATGTTTAAACCCCATAAATTCCCCAAGGATGAATTGAATATGATAACCACTCAATAAAAAGTAGTTGGTATCAAGTCTAGGGATGAAAATGGGGTGAACATAGATGCAAATCCCCCAAAAATCACATTTTCCCTCAAGAACATCTTTTGTTGTCCAGTAGCATTGTTCTGAGACCTCAGTCCATTTTTCTTATTTTTGGACCCAGTAAAATTTGGAATTGGGTGTTGACTACAAAACACTTTTTGTAGCCAACATCCAGATCTTTCCAGAAATATTTTTATTTTATTTTTTGAGTAAGTAAAACTCCTTTTTTTTCACTTTTTCTTTTAGAGGCCAGTTCATCAGCTTCTTCTGAAATCCAGATTTCACATCTGAGATTTCCAGAAGGTTTTGACCTCTCAAATTACTTCCAAAATGGAAAGTTTCTTTGCAGAAACCCTATTTAGGGTGTTTTAAGAAACTTTCATTCTCGGACTTTCCCCAGATTCTGAGGTTTTGAAGCCTTTAAGTCCATTTCAAAGTCAAGGGTCAATCAGCCTTCTTTCATTCTGGCAGAATTGCTTTTCAAATCCAAAAATCTTTTGAGTGCCAAGATTCCGACCCAAAAAATCATACCTCAAAATCTTGGGGATTGTTCAAAGTCTTATAAAGAGTTCCCTATTTTTGTTTTTCTCAGTTTCAACTTATTTTGGCCAAAACACACACACACACACACAACAAATATTTTCTACTTTGGAAGCACTCGTTTTACGAGGCGCGTCGGGTGCAGACACTAACGTCCTTCCCGACGCGTGCACATGACCTCCGAACCTAAATCTCTGATCTCGGGCTTTTTTCAAAGTTTTGGCCCTCAAAATTAAAATGGCGTGGCGACTCCGTTTTCGTTGATTTTTTCAAACACAAAAATGGAAAAATTTTCGGATACACATCATCACAAGAGGCCGATGAGCTCGCTAAGAGCATGGCCATCAACGTTCCCCGTCTTAGGGGTCTTCCTTTGCAAATTAGGGAGGGACCCTTGGTGAGGCTAGGCCGAGCTCCCCCCGCATAACCAAGCTATGGATTTAGGAGGCTTACGAGGCCACAAAGAGGCTCCCTGCCGAGGACGCTCTCGCTTTGCCGCAAAGGGGGTTCCTAATCAGCGAGGTGAACGTCTCTTCTTTCTTCGGTTATATTAAGTTTAAGATTTGTTTCAATTTCTAACATTGATTTCTCTTTCGGCTGGCTTCCGTCACTTGCCAGACGAGAATGCCTTTGCCAAGACCAAAGCCTGCGCCCGAACGCATGCTGCGTCGCTGTAGCAAAGGGTACGGCTGATAAGGCCTCCTTGGTCAAACTTTTGAAGGCCAAGGAGGCTGAGCTCGATGCTGCTAAGGCCAAAGGTGAAGAGGGCTGAGGAAGAAAAGGCCAAAGCCGAGGAGCATCTCCGGCTGAAAGAAGAAGAGCTTGCTACGACAAGGAAGGAAAAGGCTGAGGTCCAAACTAGTACTGGCTTAAGCCGAAGCCCGCGTGCGAGGGTTAGTAGTTACCCTTCCGGGTAGGGAGGAAGAGGCTGTTTCACAAGGAGAGCCCGGCCTTCAAGGGACTGGGATGATTGGGCCGCTCGGCCTTTCGTGATGCCGTGGACGAGCAAACGACCATCACAAGCTTGAAGACGGTTATCTCCACTGCCCGGCAGTATCTTGGGCCGACCCTCCACCGGCTTGGCTATTAACAAGGTTGTTTTACTCAGTGATTGGTTTCCGATCAAGCACGCCGAAGAGGTCGTGGCTCCTCACGGTCCGGTTCCCTTTTCGATTATAACTTGGCGCTTATACCGATAAGTGATGCCTGGGCAAAGCCGAGCAACCCGGGAGCTCGCTCGTCGTCCCCTGCAACATCAAAGCCTTGGCAGGGAAGTATCTCGCATTTAAGGGAGCCCGAGGCCGAGGTCGAGGGAGAGGAGGGCGAGAGGACCGATGTCCATGCGCGACCAAACCATCCTTCCTC